>APFE031478443.1:0-22283 GCA_000404065.3 Pinus taeda | reverse complement strand
CCTCTTTCTTTGGTGTCTGTCAGCAAATATGGAGCATTGCAGCATGCAAAGTATGACATATTTGGCCTGTAAAAATGTCAATCATGAAATATGGGTAACCTGCTACAGCAGGAGGCTAACACCCGCTAAGTCCTTGAAACTAATTTAAATTATCTTCTACACTTCCCTCTCATTCTAACCAATCGTGTTAAGGGAATCTATCTCCACCAACCAGGAGCCTCCTTTGACTAAAGTTTTTGTCGTTTAAGGGATAAGGTTAGCCTAACTTCTTCTATAAGCTCATCGCCTCCTTCCTCGAGATTATCTTCTTATTCCCACCATGACTTGGTCAAAGACTCTTGACTCTGCATCACACAGTGTCTTGGACGAAGAGCTCGACAACCTTCCCGATTACAAGCTTCGTTTTCGCACAGGCTTCTCTGATCTAACCTTGCCGAGTATTGCTCCTTCTCAGGAGTTAGGTAGACCCGCAGATGTGCTTCACAGTTTCACAATGGTACCCTTGGTTGCATACGGTGATTTATGACATTATCCCTCTCGAGCTTGAGTGATCAATTCTCCAACGAGTTCCTGGCCTACAATTCTTCCCATCTCACGGGGACTAAATTCCACTCTGGGAGGCATAGGCGCTTCTACATGGATTACCTACCACGGACTTGGCGCAGAATCTGGAGAGGTTCCTATCTTGATTGCCACACGTCGACGATACCAGACCCTGTGTCAGGCCTGCAAACAGCTCCATGTCAATACAGAGAGCCATCAGGTTCCTCAACTGTCATCTTAAGATGCCAAAAACAACAATCCTTCCTACCAAAAATGCAAGGCTGAAGTACATTCATGTAAAGCTGGTGACTCGACTGATACCAGGGAAAAATCCCTTTGACATTAAGGCAATGCTCGTTGTGGAACACAACAACTTGTAATGTGACAACGAATAACTCACAAGCGAGTAAAACACTGCTATATATAGCGCCTTTCATGTAATATTATATTAATAAAAAGGGTCTCAAAGCCCACTATTCTTCAAGTGTTAATCCAAGCTCTCATGGCACGACCATGATTTGTAACGTGTTCTGTCTTTTTCTTAATGAGTTATTTATATGTTGTTTCTCACACAACTAAGCATATGCATGAATCTAGACTTGGTGCAAAATTATGGCCTAGTATTCATTACCATGTGATTTATTATGCCTTTTATGTGCTAGATATTCCATGCCTACAATTAGAAATTGTTACACATATTTCACTTTTAGATTTCTCACACATATATTCATGTATTCAACACATACACATACATGTATACAAATCACATTAATGTATTCCCATGAGGAATGTATCACATATGCGAGTTTCAGCAGTGCAATGCAGTCCCTAAGTTCAAAACCATTACCCATAACACAATAACTTGATTCATTGAGAGTTAGATAGTATACATAATTACTTATCTTAGAACATGCAGGGAAACTATGTTTGGGACAAGTTCTCTCCACCCAACCATAGACAGTTGCAGTCACACTTACTTAGAGTCGTCACCCCCGATCCAAATTCCAGAGTCTGGGGAGTTCGCTTGCTTCGAGGACTAGCACACCAATCTGCCACTGAGTTCTGGATTCCAGAGGACTTCCTTCCTCAATCCCACCAACTAACAACTTCTTACTTGGTTGAAAACAGGAATCTGTAGATGCCCATCCTCACCCCCAAGTGCTCACATAGTTATTCACCCCCTTCTAGGGAGTCCAAAATCCATTATACCATCAAGGAGGTAACCACTAGTCTTCATTCTAGTCTTCCTCCGCTTTAGCTATAGGATGACATCTACCCAAGTTGTTATAGGGCTCTAGATTCTGCAATCTCAACCCACAGCCTCAAGGGGACTCAAGTTGTTACAGGGCTTTAGAGATTCCATCCCAACCCACAGCTTCCAGGGACCCAAGCTGCTACAATGCTCCAGAGACCTATGTCTCAACCCACAGCCTCCAGATACCCAAGGTGTTATAGGGCTCCAGGTATTCTATCTCAACCCACAACCTCTAAGGACCTAAAGATGTTATAGGGGTCTAGAGACTAGCATTAACTCAACCCACAACCTCAAGGGATCAAGAGCCAGTCCCCTTATTTTTTCTTCTCTTCTATTCAGTGTTGCCTATGGGAAGCTCGTGTTGAATCTCACCTCATCCGTCTCTCTATTTTCCCTCTTTTTCTTCTTCTTCTAAATCTCTCCTCTCTCTCTTTTCTTTCGTGTCCAACCTTTTATTGGTCTTCTCCTCGGCCACCATTATTGTTGCGTCCTTCCTAACCTGCAACGAGCAATCCCTTCAAAAATGCTTGTCCTTTCTTTCTTATCGTTGTTTCTCAATCAACATGGGCTTGCATACCTCCTCTTGCATCTCATTTAATTTCAAGAGCTCCCTTTTTTCAGTTCCTGCACCAGCAATCCTTTAATGGTTGTCTTGCATTTCAAGTTTCTCCTTTGCACAAGAAACCATGATGTCCCAAGCAAGCGACTACCTCCTCCAGCTCTAGAATCCATGTCCATTGACTCAGTCCATTTTTTCTTGATTTTAAATGTTGTTAAATATTTACAATATATTTACAAATGCTTCTTGTATGAGAACTTTGGGTAGGGCTATCATAAAAGATAACATAGGCCTTTCTAAAAATATGATGACAACACTTCGGAAAATTTGACCTAGGAGGAAATACGACACTTAAGAACATTGCAAGGATAGTCGACAACTTAGAAAAACATGAACAAATAAAAAGGTGACACAAGATGGCTTGAAATGATAGTTCATATAGGCTCCAAAATTGAATTAGGCAAAAATTTTGGAGGGTCATTGTCACAGCGACATCACTTTATTAAGAGCTCTATTAATTTCTCTCCTGCTCATTGTCTAAAGCAACATTTATGTTTAGTGATTTTTAGGAAGAATTTCAATGGTCATATAGCCAAACTCAGGGATTGAGCATGCAAGAAATGCTAATGAAAAGGCGGAGGATAGTTTTCTTTGGTGCAATTTTCTTGAAAGCTTTGTTCAAGAAGACAATTAATAGATAGTTGAGTATGAGATGGTGAATGCCCCCGAGAACACTATGGAAAATATGGATTAGTGAGATAATTAATGATTATATTTTCATTAGTATTTTCCTGAAGACTCATGGCTTGTGCAACAGTCAAACAAGTTGGATAATTTCACAGTTGTCCTCATCAAGCCATGTTGTGTATTCAAGTTCAAGTTATAGTCTAGCAGTGTGTATAAGGAAATTTGTTTGGTCTTAATGCCATGTGCAATTGTTATATTTGGAGACCTACAACTGATAAAGGCATCAACTATGGCCAACTATGGTCTCCTGAGAATTCGAGGTTGTCCTCCGAAGTTAGATTTTGGTTGTATGACATAGAAGTTTGTTGGCTATTCCAATGAACTTAGAGATAATATTTCCTATCTTAGGATGGCCTTGAAACTGAGAGGATTTTGAAAAATTCTATCTAAAGCACCAACCTATACATGATATAAAGAAATGAATTGTAGCAACATCTAGAACAAAAAGGCTACAACATTCATTAATAATTACAAAGACAAGTGTTGTCACGAAAAAAGCATTCACACTAATTTACAAGAAATATTGAGCATCCACAACATCACGATTCACATTTAGATGTTTATTACCATAATGTATATGTTTGTTATCATGGTGAAGCCACCCACACAAATTTTGTGGTAATTTTAAATGGCTGAAGTTATGGTGTCATAGTTTTCATTATTATTATTTATTTTACTTGTACTTAAGACTCAAAATGATGAAAAAGATTTGGTAATACATGTGATAAGTTCAACAACCTTGGTATTACTATATACTGTATATAGCATACTTATAAATTCCTTTGATGTCAAAACTAACTCATAAAATAATAACAAATACATCGAAAAAAAATTGCTTGGTATTACTATATACTGTATATAGCATACTTATAAATTCCTTTGATGTCAAAACTAACTCATAAAATGATAACAAATACATCGAAAAAAAATTGCCAGAATGAATTGGAATGGATTATGCACTTTAGGAATTTTATCTTGAGTATATGCTATTAACTATTTTTTTAGTTTATGTAGAATATTTTATGTTGCCTGCATCAAAATATGTTCTAAATATAACACAATTACTAAAACATAAACCAACACAAATAATATTAAAAACAACTTATAAATATAATAAGATATTAAAACATTTATTGCTGTATTGATATGAAAACATAACAATCCCCTGGCTTAGGGCAATTCCCAAAGAAATGAATAGCATCATAACGACTTTTGCTCTTTGCATTCATCGCTGCAGTTCCATGGACAATGAGGTAGAAAGGAAAAACTTGAAGCAGCTGACAGGCCAGAAAGAGACATTGGTCATGAAGACAAATAATGTTTCAGTGGCGCGACCGTATTTTCAACTCATTCGGCAGCACTGCTGTTTCTGGATCAAAATTTAGTTGGCATACTTCTTTTTGAGTCTCCCAATTTATCACAGTTCTTCCTTCCGAACCAAATTTATGTTTTTTAATAGCAAAGATTTAGAGAGTACATTTATGCTTTGATCTCAATGGGAATTTTGTGGCAATGAAGGGTTACAGAGGTTATGGGTGTTGATGATACTTCAATGTGTGAAAAATATTGTAGATACATAAATATAAAGAGAGTGACCCACCTTGATGTTCATGCAAGGTAATTTTAAATCTCCTTTTAGTCCATCTCATGCCATTGATTCCTTTTCTTTTCTTCCGTTGGATAAAACTTTAACCACACTCCTCCCATTATTCTCGCAATCAAGAAATCCTGGAGCCTCCCACGGGATGCCAGAACTCTTCAAAGGGGAGTCTTGTTGTCCATATCTGTGAAGGGCAGCATAAGACATCATGTTATTGAACTTTATCATATTAGCGGTAACAGCCGCAGCCCCAGCCCCAGCAACAACAACAGCAGCAACCGCAACCTCCTTGATGTTCTTCCACAGCCGCAGCCCCAGCAACAACAGCAACAGCAACAGCAACCTCCTTGATGTTCTTCCGGTGTAGCCGTTGGATAAAATTTTAACTACACTCCTCCCATTATTCTCACAATCATGAAATCCTGAAGCCTCCCACTGGACGCCAGAACTGTTCAAATCCATTCCACTTTGGTGGAGTGGAGTCGTTGTTGTCCATATCTGTGAAGGGGGGCAGCATAAGACATCATGTTGTTGAACTTTTTATTAATTCAATAGAAAAACGCAATTAATTGGATCAGCGCAAGAGGAGGAGGACATCGGTCGAATCCCTTGTTTCTCACCTCTGTATTTGCCTGTGGCCCTAATACACAAAAGGAATTGTAAGCAGCCAGGGATCGGACCAAAGTGTGGACCAGTGAAATAATAACTAGTATCAGAGCGGTAATGCTCTTGGGCAGTAGATCTTATTGTTGGGCAGTAGATCCTATTGTTGGGCATAATTTTAGTTTCAACATTTTTGTTCAGAAGAAAAAACAATGATTTTCATTAATGCAAACAAAAGAAGTTACATATAACAAGTTGGGCAGTAGCTCTTATTGTTGCCAAAAATAAATAAAAGCTATACAATGATTTTCATTAATGGAAACAAAAGAAATTACATATAACAAGTTGGGCAGTAGATCTTATTGTTGCCAAAACCAAAACCAGTAATAAACAAAAGCTACACAATGATTTTCATTAATGGAAACAAAAAAAGTTATATATAACATGTTGGGTAGTAGATCTTATTGTTGCTAAAACCAAAACCAAAACCAAGAATAAACCAAAGTTATATATGTAATAAAAAAGCTCACTATTCTAACAAGGAAGTGAAAACTAAACTACATCCATCATTGAACAAGAAGACGAAAGGTATCTAAAACCCATGGAACCAAAAAAACAAAAAGTGATCAAAGAAAGATCCTGGACAGTCAAGACAAGTAGAGAGCACTTCATAACTTACTTTCCATGGTGATGCTATATCATTCTTTTCCTCAATCTTTTTCTCGGCCTCCAATGTTAGGAGAAATAATGCATCTCCCATTATACAACTACTCCTCCTCATGCGTGAGTACTCTGTCAAAAACAACATCAATCTTTGCATCCTTTTGTTGAGAGTAAGACAGAGGTAGCTCTGCTCCCTCTTCCTTAGCTACTTCTATTTATATCATTAGGGCTTCGTTATTAGGGTTTTGTTCTTATACGTATTTTTACTTTTTATATATATAATTAATATGAATGATTTTTCTAGAAACTCTACAGATACATATATCTATGTGGCAGTGGGGTTTCTAGAACAATCATTATATATATTATTATATACCCATAGCCTAATTAATAGACTAAATGAACTTTTTCACGACATTTTTTCAGGTTAGTTTTAACCAAAATTCATGAGAGATTTTAAAAAAACCAGGTTTGAACGAGATTGTCCAGTTAATTTTAACCAAAATTCATAAGAGATTTTTTAAAAACTGGGTTTCAGCGATTCAGATTTTTTTCTGGTTAGTTTTAACCAAAATTCATGAGAGAATTAAAAAAAAATTGGGTTTGAGCCAGATTGTCAGGTTAATTTTACCTAAAATTCATAAGAGATTCTTTAAAAACCGGGGTTTCAGTTATTTAGATTTTTTAAGGTGTTGAATCCATTTATACATTCAAAAATGTAATTTAAACAACAAAAAATAACAATTTTGCTTGAGATTGTATTGTAATTTAAACAACAAAAAGTAATAATTTTGCTTGAAAAAAAAAATTGAAAAAAAATAATTCTATCTATATTTACGCTAGTAGTCTAACTAATAGACAAAATGGTCATTTTCTGAGCATTTTTTCTAGTCAATTTTTCTAGGGAAGTGGGATAGCTTAATGACCATTTTTTCTAGTCAATTTTTCCATGGAAGTGGGATAGCAATTTTTCTAGGGAAGTGGGATAGCTTAATGACCATTTTTTCTATTCAATTTTTCCAAGGAAGTGGGATAGCTTAATGACCATTTTTTCTAGTCAATTTTTCTAGGGAAGTGGGATAGCTTGAGGCACTGCATGGAAGAAAAGTGGATCCCATTCCCTCGGTTGTGTAGGTTCAAGGGAAAGAGAGTTGGTGGATTGGAATTTCTATTGGAGTAAAAATCTTGGTTTTGGGCTATTGTGTGTGGATAGTGGACAACCAAGAGAGAAGTTAAATCTTGAGGATGGCTTGCTATTGGGAGAAATAGAACAATAAACCTATGGTTGGAAGGAACCTCTCCTTTAATGTAGGTAGTCAATTCTTCCGTTAAAAGATGAGTTTTGTATTATATTTTACTATGTTAATTAGATTGTGTAAACTTTTACTTGAATGTTGTTTTGTTTGCTTGAGTGAGGTGAATGAGAAAAATTGGGGCATGTTGTCTGTATGAATTTTGTTTCAATTAGAGAATTTAATTTAAAATTTAGGAGGAAGGGTATTTTACATTTGTCATGAGAGCATTAGGTTGCAATGTCAGAGATACATGTGTTTTCTATAGTTCCAACCTATAGGTGAAAATTGAGTTTCCACAGTAGAAATATGTGGGTTGAACTCCCCCAAATTCATATTTTATCAAATTATTAGCACAAGCAAAAAATTCATGCATGAAAAGGAGATAAACATAGCTTAGGAAGGAAATTTCATAGATTCTATGGTAATCACAAGAAAAGAAAAAAAAATAATAAATAAATAAAAAGAAACAACATAGAATATACCACCCAACATAAAACCCGAGGTGATCTTATTAAATTATCTGGCACGACCTATAACCTGCATTTAAAACTCGCCTCCGCCATTCGAAGCCACCTCTGGACTATTCTTAACGCTTCTGCTGCCCTCAATGCCAACAAAGAGGGATTAATCGTTGTGGACCGTCAATCTAATAAAATTCGGAAATTAGAAGCTTCAACAAAGATTTTAACAAGAAATTTCCTCGTAACTACTTTCTCGATGAGCAGCAATGTCCTTCCCCTCCTAAAGCAACGATTGATACTTCATCTGAGCATCAGCGACCAGCGTCCAGCAAGGAGCATCCGCTTGTTTGTTGAAGCAACGATTAACACGTCCAACAAGGAGCAATGGAGTCCTCTTTCATCCGTGCATCAACGGCAATGAGAGTCCGCATTTCGGTGTGGAAGCATCGAGTATCTCGTCCAACATTGAGCAGCGTCCACAACACGGTGTTTAAGCAACGACCAGAAATAATGAAGGCATTAATGGTAATAATAAAGCCAATGGTTCATCATTGACATCTCCTCCTTCGTCCAAAACTACCATTAACTCCGTTCAACCTCCTTCTTCAAGCAACAAAGTGGTCAACATTTCTTCGCATATATTAAGCAACGATTAAATAGACGTGCTTAATAAAGGCCTAGGGTTTGTCATTGCCCCATAATGAATCCCTTTTGAAAGGATAGCATTCGAGGGTTAAGTGATGTTGACAAAGAACGAATTAGTAAATTGTGCTTTTTATCATGAGCAGAGCTAAATCTCCAAAATCTAATCTAAATAATAAATTACTATGACTAGAAAACCACTTAAACTTTTTTAGGCTTCTAGTGATTCTAGTGATTCTCTATGGTTGTGAACTATGGATCAGCAGTACAGCAGTACATCCGATATGCAGTGGAGACAAATTGAGAAAATTCAGAAATGTTTAATTACAAACAAATTTAAGATTAAAAGTGCAATTCCTTATGCTATCTTGTTAAGTGAAACATAGACTGCTCCTATTGAAGCAATTGCTATGGTGCGAGTATAAGGTATTTAAAAAAATTTGAGCAAAAGGAAGAGGGTAGATGGCCTAAGGTTGTCTTTAATGATAGATTGTGCAAGAGCAAAAAAACTTGGATGCAGCAAAATAACAAATGGTTTAGTAAATGGGGCATTTACTTCAACGTGTGTCTCATGAACAGCAAAGAGATAAAAACTTTTGTTATGGAAAAGTTCCACAAGCATATTTGGGATAAGGAGCTAGGAAAAAACAAAAAGTATTATATTGAAGTGTTTAATCCCACTCATAGTCATCAACCAAAAACATACATAGAGGTCAATATCTCTTGGAGAGCCAAAATTCTTATTGCTCAGTTAAGGACTAATTCTCATCAACTCTGTTGTGAAACAGGGTCCTAGAAAAAGCCAAAAGAAGTGTGGGAGGAAAGAGTATGCATTTTTCTTTCTTCTAGAAAAGTGGAAATAGAAAAAAATTCCATTTTAGAATGTGAGGCCTTCAAAGACAACAGGGAAAGTTATGCAGATATGCTGGCAGCTAGCTCTTAGGATAATCTATTTAGCGAGGGGTTTGTCGAGAAGTTGGGAGCATTTATTTTGAAGCTTCACAAAAAGAGGGTTGAATACATCAAGTAGATGAAGAAGCAATATGTTCCATAGGCTATCTTTAGCCTCGTGGACGTTAAAATAATTTATTTCTTCTTTCTTTCTTTTTATTGGCTCTTAAAACCCTAAGAAATGATGACAATATTGTCATTTTGAAGGTTGACAAAGGTGGAGCAATAGTAATTATGGACAAGGAGGATTATAACTTAAAAATGAGAGATCACCTCTACAATAGTGGAAGTTACACAAAACTGCAGCATAATCGGATTTCAAAAATTATTAAAGAGGTCAAGAAAGTTGTCAATAAATCAAATCTCGATGACCATCTAAAGAAGAAATTAATTCCATGCAGTGAAATCACCCCTATAATTTATGGTCTCCCTTAAATTCACAAAGAGGGAATTCCACTGAGACCGATCGTAAACACCAGTGGTTCTCCCACATATATGTTAACCAAATATGTTTCTAGTATACTTAGCCCTCTTGTTGGTAACATTGACTCCTTCATTAAGGATAGTAAACACTTTGTTGATCTAATCAAGGATGACAAGTATGAACCTAAGGATATGACCATAAGCTTTGATGTTATTTCATTATTCACCAAAATTCCTCTTAATGAAGCAATCGAAGTTGTCAAAGGTGTTACTGACCCTCTAACAGCTAAACTCGTAGAGATCTATCTTAGAACAACATTTTTCAGTTTCTAAGGGGAATTCTTTGAACAAACTACTAGTGTGGCAATGGGCTCTCCCTTATCACCCATTGTTGCCAACCTCTTTACGGAGATGTTTGAGAAGAAGGCCATTAACACTTATCACTTAAAGCCAAAAAGATGGAAAAGATATGTTGATGACACCAATGTAAAATGGCCCCATGGTGACTTGGAACTTAACAAGTTTTTAGATCGTCTAAATGGAATTTCTGAAGATATCAAATTTACCATGGAACTTGAAGACATAATACCATTCCTTTTTTAGATGTTCTTCTCACTAGAAAAGAAGATGGTAGCATAGGACATCAAGTATATAGAAAGAAGATTCATTCAGATAACTACCTCCATGTCGATTCTCACCATCATCCAACGCAAAAAATGGGGATTTTAAACACACTCATCACTAGAGCCTCAAGGTTATCTGATAAAGAATATTTCCAGCAAGAAATAGACCACCTTACGAAAGTGTTTCTTGATAATAGCTACAATTACAAAGACATTTGCACAGCTATCAAACAAGACGAAAGAAAGTCTCACTCCCTGAAGTCCCCTTCCCCTTCCCCTTCCCCTTCCCCTACAGCTAAAGCGTTCCTCCCATATATTTGTGGTACCACTGACAAAATTGCAAAAATCCTCAAAAGAAATGGTATTATCACAACATTCAAGGCCCTTGAAACCATCCGACATAAGATGACATCTATAAAAGATAAGGTTGATCAATTTCAGTTCAAAGAAGTTTATAAGATTAATTGTTCATGTGGAAAGTACTACATTGGGGAGATTGGTTGGTCGTTCAGAATAAGACCCAGGGAACATGGGGCTGACATAAAGAAAGAGAGAATTCACTCCTCTGCTCTTGTTGAACACTCATCGAAAAGTAAGCACCACTTGTGCCTTGAAAACACTGAAATTATCACTAAGGAAAATCATTATTTCAAGCGCAAGTTTAGGGAAGCTTTGGGGATCATCAAACATCCCAACAATATTAATAAATATGGAGGGGCCGAGATCAACAATAATTGGCTATCATTAATCTCAATCATTTAACTTCTTCTTCTCCCCTCTAGAAACCCTTCCTCTTACTTCCCTCTTCTTCTTTTGCATTCTTCTTCTCTCTCGCTACCCCCCTTGGGAAACATCATGGTTGTTACAGAACCCTCCCCCTTAGGAAGCATCATCCTCAGTGTTAAAAGACACCATGACCTCATCAAAACTGTTGAAAGGCAAACATACTGCCTATGGAGCTTTATAACTTAGCTCATTGCAATATTTACAATGAATAACCTATTCAAAAGAAAAACAGCACGGTAGATACTCTTCCCATTTCCTCTGTTGGTGCATCATTTACATCCTCAACATATCTTTCGAGATCCTATTAACCCTCTTTGTCTATCCATCTGTTTGCAGATAATAAGTTGTATTGAAGGCCAACTCTGTACCCAAGCCTGCAGATAGCTCCTTCCAAAACTTGGAAGTGAACTTCGCATCCCTGTCCGACACAATCTTCCTTGATACACCATGTAGTCTCACTCTCTCTCTGATGAACACCTGTGCTACCTCATTGGCTGAATTCGTAGTCTTTACTGGAATGAAGTGAGCTACCTTGCTCAACCTATAGACCACGACCATAATAGAATCATTCTACTTCACCGTCCTCGGAAGACCTATGATGAAATCCATGGAAATGACCTCCCATTTCCATTCTAGAATTGTTATAGGTTGTTGTAGACCACCTGGATGCTTGCATTCCGCCTTTACTTGCTGACAATATAAACAACTAGCAATGAACTCTACCACTTCCTTTTTCAGATTCAGACAATAGTATAACTTTTTTATTGTTGTCAATGTCTTCTGATATCCTGGATGACCTAAGTATGGCTTGACATGAAACTCCCTCAAGATAAGCTTCTTCAGCTCACTACAATTCGGTACATAGATCCCGTCTCTAAATCTCACCAGTCCATCTATCATGAGACGATAATTTGCATTCTGATCACCTGTACTTGTACTTGCACCCATACCTTTACCTACATATGTACATGTACCCTGTTGTAACATGTGCATGATCTCCATGTATTTGTCATCCCGATGTCCTTCCTGCAAATCCTATCCTATAACTTTGTCCCATAAGAGCTCATAGTTGCTATATGATTTACCTTTGCCTTCATGCTAAGAGTGTCTGCAACCTGATTCTCCTTTCCTTTGATGTATATGATCTCGAAGTCAAACTCACTAAGGGTAGCCAACCATCTAGCTTTCCTGGCATTTAGATTCAGCTAATAAAAAATATACCTCAACCCATTGTGATCACTCATCAATGTGAACCTCCTACCCAAAAGATAATGTCTCCACATCTTCAATGCATGTATAATCGCTACTAACGCAAGATCATGTGTTGGGTAGTTTTTCTCATGTGCATTCAATTTCCGTGACTCATAACACATTATATGTCCTTCTTATATAAGAACTCCACCACATCCTCTCTTGCAAGCATATGTACACACTACAAACTCCTTATCCAGATCCGCAATCTTTAGCACTGGTGCTTGTCTCAACAATTACTTAAGCTGCTCAAAACTAGCCTCACATTCTTTTGTCCATTTGAACTTCTTACCTTTCTGCTGCAATGATGTGATAGGATATGCAATGCGTGAGAAGTTCTTGATGAACCTCTTTTAGTAACCTGCCAATCCCATGAATGATCTCACCTCATATACATTCTTAGGAGTTGTTCATTCCATGATAACCTTTATCTTTTCTGGATCTACTGCAATGCCTTCCTTGGAGACAACATGTCCCAAGTAATGTACCTCAGTCTAAAAGAAGCTTCATTTGCTAAGTTGAGCATACAACTGATGTTATCTTAGTAACCTCAACACTCTTGCTAGATGTTCGACATTTTCTTCCTCATTTTTAGAACATACCCGTATGTCATCAATGAAAAAATAACAAACTTATCCAAATAAGGATGCAACACACTATTCATCAAACATATAAATGTAGCTAGAGCATTAGTCAAACCGAATGGAACAACAACAAACTCATAATGCCCATACCTGAACATGAACACAGTCTTGAAGATATCAACTTTGTTGATGCATACCTGATGTTATCCCGATCTCAAGTTGATCTTAAAGAACATTGTTGCTCCCTTCAACTGATCAAACAAATCATCAATCCTCAACAAAGGGCACCTGTTCTTGAACATTACCTTGTTCAACTACCTATAATCAATATACAATATAAGAGTACCATCTTTCTTCTTTACAAACAACACTGGTGCGCCCTAAGATAATACATTGGGTCTGATGTATCCTTTGTCCAACATTTCCTTCAAATGCAAATTCAACTCTACCAACTCAGGTGTGCTCATCCTGTAAGGTGTTTTTGATGTTGGAGATGACCCTAGCACAAATTCAATATAAAATTCTACCTCCTTGTGAGGTGGAAACTCTGTAATGTCCTTAGGGAATACATCCTGAAACTGCTGCAAAACTGGGTACTTGCTTAACACATCTGCACCCTCAACCTCCTTACCCTTGTCGCTAGAAATTTTTACTGCAAAAACCACACAACCTTTTATGCAACTACACTTAGCCTGCATAGTGGTAATCATCCTCACTGATGTAGGCTTCTTCTTTCCCTTCAAATTCCTCTTTCCACAACTATCATCCACACACTCAATGGCCTTATCAAAGCAATCCACTTTGGTCCTGTGAAGGTATAACAATCCATACCCAAAAGCATTCTATATATCCCTATGGAAGTACATTCAAATGTGTTGTTGTAGGCATGCCATTTAACTGAAATGCACAAGCTCTTACCCAATGTTGAACTCACTTCTTCATACCTATAGCCAACTGTACCAACCAAGATTTCTTTTCTAAAGCCACACTTGTACACCGGGTCAAGATTACTATAACTATATTTAGATCCAGGATCAATCAAAATAGAAACAACTTGATCACAAAGCTTACCATCCATCTCAATGATTAATTCTTGATGATTTGCCTACCTGTTGTCCACAACTGCATATATCCGAGGAATTCTATGACCAACATCACCAACTGTATGCACCTCCTGAGCACTATAGATCTGGGGTCTATCACCACTCTGATATTGCGTACAATCCCTCTTATGATGATCCTGACCACATATCTAACACTGCAATGGTTCCCTACCACTACCTCTGGCCTGCTGCTCTCCATGTACCTTCTTAGCTATATTGAATATTTTGTAGGGAACTACATTCTCTTTCTCACTTGCATCTTGAGGTCTTCCTCTCTTTGGTGGTCATTTTCCTTTAGCTTTGTCATTTCTTTTCAAGTCATTTTTAGGTTCAACTTTGCACTTCAACTACTCATAACAATGCTTCAATTTTCGGATGGCCTCCTCCAACGATCTAGGCTCATCGAACTCAATCCGGTCTTTGTATGCAACTTTCCATCCAGTGATGAATCAATTAACCTTAGTCTTCTCCTCCTTGAGGTAAGGCACATATCACAACATCTCTAGAAACCTACTAGTATACTCCTCATCTGTCATAGAACCCATTCGCAACTCTTAAAACTCTTTAGCTTTGTCATCATAGTACCTCTTCGACAAGTACTTCTTCTTGAAGAGCCTTTCAAACACATGCCAAGTGAAAACATCTTCATCAATACCTTTAACATTCTTCACATCTTCCCACCAAATATCCGCTTTACCTTTGAGACTGAAAGTGACTATCCTTGTTTTCATGTTTTCTGAGCAATCATGCAATCTGAAGAATTTCTTCATACCCAGTAACCATGCTTTTACATCCTATGATTTCTTCATCTCTCCATCAAAGGTAGGTGGATTCGCTTTCTTAAACTCATTTGGAAATTATCCCTTATCACTCCTCCTGTAAGGATGATAACAATGACGATCATGATGCCTATCAGAACCAGAACTAGAATAATACATGTGTCCAGTACCTCTCCTATCCAGAGTGTCCAACATCTTGCCATCTCTGATTGTGTCAGATCTATCCAACCTACGTCTACTATGAGAGTTGTTGCCATATGCCCCATTAGTCTTGTCCTCCTATACATGGATGATTCGAAGTGGTCCTTGTCGCTGCAAATTTGAAAAACTCTGAAGTAGTATTGCATTCACCTCTGCTTGTTTCTCTTGTGCCTACATGATTTTGTCATTGTCTGCTTTGCAACTCCCTATTTCTTCCTTCAAGCTTCTCAATGTAACTTCCAAATCAGAAGGATTCTCAATACCATATTGCTGTTCAGATTCATAGGGAGAGTCTTTGTAATATATCATCTTGCTAGCCATTGATGTTTCTTCCTGCCATGCATAATATGTCACATAACCAAATCACAATAAATCAACGTACCTTAGTGTAGCTCGAGGAGGATATCTTATTTACAAGATCACCCATTCAATGTGATACATGTATAACATAAACATAATAGACATTCATCGAATAAGTGCATCAACACACAAATATAATTCTAGGTAGGATATGTCATCAATACAAGGGCATATCAATAATGCATGCTATGACCGCATGGATGATAACAATCATTATTCCCTTGTACACACTATCACATGCAACTATGAACATGCATAAGAAATGCCAAATCGACTACACGTATGCATAACTACATTTAGTCAAGCATAAGCGATCAATTCTTGTAATCAACCTACAATACTAATACATGTGTTAGATTAACCAAGAATGTAGTCTAACATACAAGGATGCAATCAAGCTGCATATAATCAAGCTACATATAATCAAGTAACCAGTCATGTACACCTGATGATACATTTCACAAAACCACATCAAGTTCCTCATGATAACCTTACTACAACCATGATCAACATGATGCAATGCTTCAAGTACATGGAACACAAGTCTAAGAGACACACATGTAATTGACATGCATGCATGACCAACACACACTGCCCATCTAGTCTGAGGGGTGAACCATGCTTTGATACCAATCTGTAGCACCCCCTACCAGGTCTACCCAAAGTAACCATGTCAACCAGGGTAAACATGAGATGAGAGGCTACTATGATGGGATTCAACCTCCTATGTGACATTAAGGAATGGGAACCGACAAAGTCATAATACAGAGTCATCCAACATCAGCCTCAGGGCCCACGGGAACCAAACACGCACTTTAGATATCTTTCCCATGGGTCCTACTGAAGTTTTGGCCAACTTAGGCCAGAGTAACGCTCCCTAGCCATAACCCAGGTGAACTATAACGCTCTCCAGCCCTTAGCCAAATGTATTACTCCCTAAGGAAACACTCTGATTTGCTAGTAATCCTAAGATTTGAGCCATGTTTCTAGCACAGAACCTAAACCTCTACGCAAAACTTGCTAGAACCTTCAAAATCCATTAAAGACATGATAACAATGATGATAAATCAAAACTCAACCTCAGGACTAGGCCTGAGCATTCCCAACCGGGACTAACATATTCTCAAACACTTGGCATCAATGCAACCTACAGGTCTAGAATACAAGACAAAGCATAAATGACTTAAATAACTTATGAAACATAACGGAAGGATCACCTCCTTCTCCAATGAATTATTATATCATCAATGAGGTCTTGCATCCATCCATTTAACAGTTACAAGTAATTACATGAAATAACCATGACATAAACTAGTCATTCAACCATGCTTATAACCATCATAAAACCATATAAATATCAGAGATAAGGCAGGCATTAAATCCACCTATACACAAGTGAAAATTTTATAGAACTTAGCTTTTATTAATCATAGGAAAATCTGACCAGGTTCAGGACTTCCACATACCACCCGACCATAGACATGGCTTAACCAAATCTCTCTTTCAACCAGTCACCCCCGTGTCGTATTCCAAGCATGAATGTGGGTTCTCATAGAACAACCAATGGAATCCAGAGGTTAAACCACCTCCCCCCTCATCAAACAGTGATGACACCAAAACCGGTGCTCCGATCACAACCGAACCGAACTTGGAATGCCATCCAGAATCCATCACTATCCTTGAGGAATTTTTTGTCTCCTTGTCTCTTGAGATTTACCGCAATCCAATCCCAGATCACTAAGCCCTAATCCAAGACTTCTCCCTTAGGCTATACTGTGTATCCCACCAAAACCAATCAAGGGATTCCTAGGCCTTTGGGAATGGAACTTGAGACCACCTCCGCCCCAGATTCTGAAATCCATCCGACAAACCAAAGCTCAAAAACCAAAATAAACATCCCAACACCATGGCATCCAGAGAAGGGAAAGGCTAGGTTGAAAATCATTGTCATAACCCGGCAAATCCATGCCACTGAAAATAAGAGAACCATACATCAACATGCAAAGTCGTGCATGTCCAAACTAGCTAGGAAATCACACATGCAAGAGGTTACGTGCAAATATTCTTGATGAAGTTGCTTGATCTTGGTATCCTTTTCTTGATCCATGCTTGTTTTTCCTTTACTTTGCTTTCTTTTCATGCCTTGATCCAAAGCTAGAGTGCTCCAAGAAACTCTAAGTGATCAAGAGCTAGAGAGAGAGAGAGAATAATGAGAGAGTTTCAAAGATAAATTGACAAAAGGTGACCAACTGATCCTTAGGATCCTTTTTATGAATGAGGCCTCTAATTTCTCTATTTTCCATTATTTTTCCTTCATTTTCCTCCTCACATGCAACCTGTGACCTTTCACCTTACTTTTCTCCTAATTTTATTTATTTTCATAAATAAATGTGCTAAAATTCCTTTTTTCCTTTTTTGCCTTAGCCTTTGCCAAATTTCCTTAGCCAAAACACACACCCTGTGATGCCCATTAGGATATATTTTCCCAACATTTAGCGTGGAATAAGTGTCCCTCAAGTGTGGTCTTATTTTTCCTTTATTAAATTTTATTACATGAAATTTCCACCAAGGTTGTTACAGACAACCCCATTGATCTCAACATGTCTCTCTTGGGCTCTTACCATCCTCACATTACCAACCTTAAAGTTCCTCACCTCATCCCGAATACTTCTCAGGGTGTCCATCCAATCCGGGGATTGATTTACTCCCCCTTGCCCAACTGATCTATCTTCTTCATTGGTTCTAACTCCATCACTTCCTTGCTAGGAATGATCGGAACAATATTTGACCATTCTGGTTCTCATCACTGTATATTTTTCTGTTATGTTTTTTGTGACATGATTTCAATAAAACACATTGTGAGACATTTTAAAACAACATTAAACACAAATCAGGATCATGAGTTTGCATTCACAGAGTGTCATGGGGTTTCCTACGGTAATAAAAAAAAATGTTAACGTACAATCCATTTATAAATCATATGCAATACTCATTCAATCATGCAATTGGCACATAACTAATGAACAAAATGTATTCACAATCACAATCATGCTCCCATAGAGTTGTTAGTCATCAACTAACTTATCCTACCACAATTTCATTAACAATTAGCAAGCACAGTCCAAACTGACTCGGTATTATAATTACTTAATAAAACTTCCTCAATTTCTCATGACGAAGCCCATCAAGTCCAAGTATTGAACCTGAATGCTCTGATACCACTCTGTAACATACCTGACCCCTGCATTTAACATTGGAGGAATGGGGTAAAATATAACTATGTGTACTTCTTTTTTTTCCATTAGCTGTGACTTCGGAACCCTCTCAACATCTCGACTCCTAACATGAGACTCCCCCTGGAATCAGTCTACTTGGCTGAAATGTCACATCTCTAGGACCCTTAGGACGTATCAAATTTCTTATTCGAGACCTGCCCCCCAAACCAGACCTATTGGCTGATGTGTCACGACTCTGCACCAACGGCCAACTCTCCTACTACCGGCCTACCATATTGATATGAGTCCGACCATCCAACTTTCGTCCATCCCGACACCTGTATCTACCGATATTAATTTCGCAGTGGGTACGCGATTCAATTGTTCCAGGGTGCCACATGATCCTCCACATGCTATGTATCGATTTCCTTGTGGCCCCATAACCCTGACGCCTCCATCCAATTACTTCCGAGTAATGACCCTAAGGGACATAGAAATCTTCGTTAATTGATGTGTCGTCAACTGATGGTCCCCAGTGTCTGGGATTCCCTAGAACATTCTTCCATCTGTGTTCGCAGGGTGTTCGACCTCTGGTATCCAACCATTACCCAACTGACATGATGTCGATGTTCCCAAACCATGTGTTGACCTACATGAGGTCCCCGTATCACCCATTGGTGGCTCTTGTGGTCACTCAAGATTCATAAATTTCCTTCCATGTTCCTCTCAAGGCCTCACACTGACGTCATTTCCACTATGACAATGGGATGCCTGTGTATGGGTTACAGAGAATGATAGATCCCTCAATGATCGGGCCTTGTTAGAAAATAAAAAAGGCAAAAAGATGTTCTTATTCTTGATAATTACTTGTGATGCTTCTTACTATTACGGTTCTTTATATCTTTTTTCTTTCAGTTTATCACACAATTACCAAAGAAGTAGTACATAAAACAATAGACACCAGATGTAGGCAGAGTTCCAGGGAAAAACCCCCTGGAGGGGAAAACCCAGTAATATTATTTAAGACTCTTCACCCTAGACCAAGACCAGATCTTCCCTCCACACTAAGTAAGCCTTCCAAAATTTCGACCCCTATCCAGCAACTTCGACTAGAGAGTAGCTTCCGGCAACTGACAGCTTATAATAACAGTGAAACTTGGAATACTTCAATCTCACAATCCAAGACACGAAACAGAGAGAGAGAGGCACCAAAATTTCAATTTTTCGTTTCTCCTTAGACTCCCCCAAACTCGCACTTATTTTGGCTTCCCGACAATAGATTTCGCACTTTTCCCTACTACAAGAGATATTGAACTTCTTTTGAGAGATTGATGCTTTGAATGTCTTTGACTAGCTTGTATTTATAGACTTCTTGTGGGTTGAATTAGGGTCTTTAGGCCAACTTGATCTCTCTTCTAGGCCAACTTGGTGTGGAGGATACTTAAATCATATTTGATTCAATACTTAACCTTTTTACATAATTCAAAAGTTCAAAAAGGATCTCTTTAAAATTACAATACCTCTATTGACTTAGAATAAATCCTATAGTTCCTTAATGGGGACTTTGACCTAAAACAAGGTGACCCAAGCATGAAACCCATGCTTTAATAAGTAACAACAATAATAATAATAAATATTTTCTTTATTATTTTGATAAGTACATTACATTATGACTCAAATACATTAAATGAATACTGAACCTAGTTACATTTTCCAAAACTCCCTCTTAACTAAGGAGGTATTCATCATGTACAAGTACAATAGAAGATCTCAAACTATATGAACCATGAAGAATTTTAGGCACCGCAATGCCATGGAGTAGATTCCTGACGAGGGAAATCTCTCCATTGGGCTCTCAACAATTTAGGCACGACAATGCCACGGACTAGATTCCTGACCAGGGAAATCTATCTAGGTGGGAATAACATGGACTTAAGCTTTCAGCCTCTCTAGGTACCATCAGGTTTAGTTGCTAACTATTAACCCATAAACCCATGTGTGTGTCAAATCTCAATGATCAACACAACATTTCCAGCTTTGGGACCTAGACGTCAACACAAAGTGTGGGTCAGATGTCCTCATAGGCAATGCTTCACTCTTAAAGCCTCAACACCCCTTGATCTAACAAATCAAGGAAAAAAAATATTTCCTAATCAAATTGATCGGTAACCAACATGCTATCAAAAACCTTCAAGACATTGACCTGTACAAACACAACCCCAATCAATAATATACATGTACAAAATCAAATACAAACCTTCGAGGTCAGTCTAGATGTCGCTCCTTAACTTCGTAGGACTATCAATTGAATCTTTGATAGAAGATTCCTCAATCATGTACTTTCCTTTCCTACTTTTCATGCAACAACATATCCTCTGAAATTCATTAACAAAATTGAAGCTATGCCCTCCCTCTCAACCAGGAAGAATCTCTTCATCTGGACTACCTCTTAATCTTAAGAATATCTCTTCTATGTAGGCTTCCACAAGGAGATCAACTTATTATTTTCGTCATCAGATAATATTTCACCAATTCCAACCATTTCATCAAAGTTATTAGCATCCTCATCATGCTTGTCACATCAACGAGCATCTTCGCCATATTGAATATTGTATACCTAATCAACATAGATAGAAAGCACAACCAAAACTATAGAAGAATGAAGTTATCCATATCATAATCATGGAAGCATTTCAACTTTATTCATATCAGATAGCCAGACTTAATTGCAAACAAGAGACATATACTCTTCAACATCTTACTAGGGACTTTGTCATAAACCCTAGACTACTTCATAACAACTTTCATTCCATCTATGGTTTCAATGTTTCTTTCAAAGGTATGACATAAATTACTACAACATATAGCAAACCCTAGAAACAATTCAAACAAATATAAGGAATCTAACAACCTTTCAAAATTCATATGCTAGATTTCTTACTAGGGTTTTGATACAAATCCTAGATTTCATAGAAAAGAATCAATCAAAATCAATCATAGCTTAGTCATTAACATGACCAACTTCCACTAAGGTTAGTTGAAACCCTAGATTTTCAATCAAATATCAATCCCAACCAAAACTCAGATTTCAACTATCATAAATCTCAAATCATCGTATTGTCATCATACATTAGAGATTTTAATTCTACTAAGGTTCATCTCCAAAACCCTATAATTCTTTTTTCATGGTCTCAACAATCAATAAATAGATCTCAAATTGTTATATCACACATACTAGACAATTTAACTATTACTAGGGTTTAGCTGCAAAAACCTTGATTTCCAAATATCATCATCCTAGAATCTCAGACAAGGACTTATATTAAATCCTAAGACTTATGACCATCAATAACCAGGTCAACACACATATCTAGGTATTCATAATCATTCATAAGCATATCATATGTCTGACAAAATTAAAACATCTTACCTAGACCAGGCTAGGGTTTCGACCAAAAGGACATATCTATATATACCTAGGGTTTCATCATCATTCAAAGGCATTTTATATCATGTGTTAGTCAAACCCAAATTCAATAGATATCAAATAAGAGTTAGACATACACCAAACTTCATTTAAACTAGGCTTTGATTAAACAAACACACACATACCAAGAAATCATTTCTAAAACACTATAA
>APFE031478425.1:2307-26884 GCA_000404065.3 Pinus taeda | reverse complement strand
TCTCCACCTCTATCTCCCTATGCCTTAGTTCTTTCCTCCCTCTCTCTCCACCTCTATCTCCCTATGCCTTAGTTCTTTACTCCCTCTCTCTCCCCCTCCAACTCCATATCTCTCTCCCCACTCTCTTCTTCTCTCTCTCTTCCTAGCCCCTTCTCTCTGTCTCCTCCCATCACTCTCTCACTCTCTCTTTCTCTCTCTCTCTCTCTCCACCCTCCATCTTTGTCATTATCTCCCTCCCCTTCTCTTCCCTTCACTTTGCATGCTATCATCACTTGGATCCTTAGTTAAGATAGATTTATGTTGGTTCTTACTAATATTTGTATTATATAAACTTCACATCTTTAAATACAAAAGTATTCTCATTTTTAATTTTATTAGAACCTTAATTTAATTTATATGGGAATAATTTTAGTAGTTGTGAGGATAGAGGGTTTATATACATCTCAAAACCAATTACAACCCTTTTCCTATTAGCTTCAAATAAAAAATGTTATAAATTAAATTAAATTAAAATATTTTTATTGTGAAATAAGTTATGTTTTTTGGGCATGTGGTATTGATAAGGCATGATATTGGCCCATGCTATTGTAACAAAGCCTATTTACAAGTTAATAATATCCATGGTAAAGTGGGGGTGAATATCGATAGTTAAGAATCTTGTCATATTGTTATAAAAAATATTTAGATTGTGAAATAAGATATGATTTTTTGGCATGTGTTATTGATAAGCCATGGTATTAGCCCGTGCTATTCTAACAAAGCCTATTCACAAGTTCATAATATCAATGAAAAAGCCAGGGTGAATATCCATGATTAATAATAAGTTATGTTTTTTGAGCATGTGATATTGATAAGCCATGGTATTGTAACAAAGTATATTTCCAAGTTAATAATATCCATGGTAAAGTGAGAATGAATATCCATGGTTAAGAATATTTTCATATTGTTATAAAATATTTTGATTGTGAAATAAGTTATGTTTTTAGAGCATGTGGTATTGATAAGCCATAGTATTGGCCCATGGTATTATAACAAAACCATTTTTTTACAAGTAAATAATATCCACTGTAAAGTGGGGGGTGAATATCCATGGTTAAGAATCTTGTCATATTGTTATAAAATATTTTGGTTGTGAAATAAGTTATGGTTTTCGGGCTTGAGGTATTGATAAGCCATGGTATTGGCTCATGGTATTGTAACAAAACCTATTCACAAGTTACTAACAAAATCAAAATATAACAAATTGAATTTTATTATTTTTATTATTAATTGAGCCAACATTTAGATTTTTGCACTCATCCCCATACTTTTGACTTTTATTATTATTATTACTATTATTATTTAACTAAGCCCATATTTAGAATTGTTTACATACTTAAATTACACCTACACATCTACTCTATACTCTATCAGTATTGTATTTATTGTTTTTAGCGAGGGAAATTTTAACATTTTTGAAAAGATTCAACCTTAATTTTGATGTGACAAAGCCCTCCTAATTCCAATCTTCATTTACTTTCTAAAACAAGTAGTATATTTTCACTTTTCATAGGGTGGAGAGAAGACTAGTAGATATTTTCACTTTTCACAGGGCAAGAGGGAAAACGAGATTGAAGAGAGTTGTGAATTAAATTTTCACTTTTCATAAGGTGGAGGGAGGGAAAACTAGTAGCATATTTTCACTTTTCACAGGGCGGGAGGGAAAATGAGATTGAAGAGAGTTGTGAATTAAATTTTCACTTTTCATAAGGTGGGGGGAGGGAAAACTAGTAGCATATTTTCACATTTCATAGGGCAGGAGGGAAAACGAGATTGAAGGGAGTTGTGAATTAAGGTTTTACTAGTAGCAGATTGATATTGAACCCCACCATTAGATCTTCAATCCATTAATGGCACCCAAGTATGTTTCATTTCTTGCATTTACACTCCACTTTTAGTCTTCTTCCACACACGGAGGAGTACACACACCTCAATCTTTGGTTCAAAATTCATTATTTTTTTCATCCTTGCTTTTAAGTTTACAAGTAGCATATTTTCACTTTTCACAGGGCAGAAGGGAAAACGAGATTGAAGAGAGTTGTGAATTAAGGTTTTACCAGTAGTAGAATAATATCGAACCCCACCATTGGATCTTCAATCCATTAATGGCGCCTAGGTATGTTTCATTTCTAACCTCGCTGCATTTCCACCCCACTTTTAGTCTTCTTTAACACAAGGAGGATTGGTTCAAAATTCACTATTTTTTTTCATCCTTTCTTTTAAGTTTAAAAGTAGCATATTTTCACTTTTCACAGGGTGGGAGGGAAAACGAGATTGAAGAGTGTTGTGAATTAAATTTTTATGAGTAGTAGACTGATATTGAGCCGCACCATTGGATCTTCAATCCATTAATGGTGCCCAGGTATGTTTCATTTCTAACCTCACTGCATTTCCACCCCACTTTTAGTCTTCTTCCACATAGGGAGGAGTACACACACCTCATATCCCCCACCATTGGATCTTCAATCCATTAATGGGCCCAAGTATGTTACATTTCTAATCTCGCTACATTTACACCCCACTTTTAGTCTTCTTCCACACATGGAGGAGTACACACACCTCAGATCTCTGTTTCGAAATTCAGTATTTTTTTCATCCTTGCTTTTAAGTTTACGAGTAGCATATTTTCACTTTTCATAGGGCATGAGGGAAAACGAGATTGAAGAGAGTTGTGAGTTAAGGTTTTACCTATTCAATCCATTAATGGCGCCCAGGTATGTTTCATTTCTAATCTTGTTGCACTTCCACCCCACTTTTAGTCTTCTTCCACACAAGGAGGACTGGTTCAAAATTCACTATTTTTTTCATCCTTTCTTTTAAGTTTAAGAGTAGCATATTTTCACTTTTCATAGGGCAGGAGGGAAAATGAGGGAACATAGGTAAAAGCATATGTACTTTTCCTTCTTTTATGGTTTGTCTCTATAGAGTTGATTTTACTAGGTGTACATTTTATGCATCTCGAAATTTCTCTTTAGGAAATCCTACTTTTATTATTTCCAAGAAAAAATCTCTGGGGAATCCCAATGGATATGTATTTTTCCTTCTTTTATGGTTTGTCTCTATAGAGTTGATTTTACTGGGTGTACATTGTATGCATCTCAAAATTTTTCTTTAGGAAATCCTATTTTTATTATTTCCAAGACAAACTCTCTGGGGAATCCCAATGGATGTTTCCCCAGATTCATGGACGACATCCCTGGTAAACCCATTGGAATTGACTAGTGCACCTCACCCAAGGGATTTCAAACAGGGCACCTGCTAGCAAAGAATTAGCCAAATACCCAGTAACATTAATGACATTCAGTTGGGCTAACCCCTTGGGCTCATTAAATCATAATCAACTACACTATTTTCCATATTAACATATTGATCCTATTTAACATTTTTTTAGAGTAACCATAACAATCCAAGAATGTTCCTATTTTTATTTTGGGTTTTAATTCCTTCTTTGGTGTGGTGACAACTTTATATGACTGTATAGATGTTTATTCTTGTTAGAGTATATGTTGAAATGTAGATGCTATCTTACATTCTACCTTGTCTGTTATGTATTGATGGAGTTCAGTTTCATTAGTTGTGACCAAAGAACTGTGTCATGCATGTATACAAGGATTCTTGTATCACTATTTATAAACTGAACATTGTCCTTAAATAAGAAAAGTATATCCTTAATGCTACATGTTTGTATCTCAGGGAACTTCCAATCCTAATAAATGAGGTGAAATTTAAGTGTTTCTAGAATCCAAATCTCAGGTTTTGTGAATTCACTCATATATGGTCCTGGAAAAGCAAAGTGAAATTTAATTATTTCCAAATCTTAAGTTCTGTGAATTCACTCATATTTGGTGCTAGAATCTTTTGAGCAAACGGGAAGAATTGCTTTTAGTTGCATTCAAATTTTCCAAAAATAATACTACATTTCTCCCTGACTTAAATTCTCCCTGAAATGGCAATGGGATTTAAAATTTTGTAAATATTTTTAGGGAAACAACCCAAAATACGTTTTCTAGATTAGAGTTTTATAACACTAGGTACTAAAACATGTCTTCTATTTTTTGTTGCAAATGTCTAATAGAGTCTTCCCAGAAACCGACCAGAAAATTAGGTAGATGCATTGGACGGACTAAATAATTTTATTGAATAATCACTTAACATAAATGATATATTAGGTTGCATAAATATATAACTTAGAAGCATGAAATGAAGAAGAAATCTCAATGAGATTGACATATTCTTCATTGAGTTGAATGAGGCTAGGAATAACTTTGACTAGAGGGTGTTGAAAATGGCATAATTTTGTTATGGTTGGATAGATTTAAAACTAAAAATTAGTAGTTTTCTTACTTGCATAACTTGGGAAGATTTTTGTATCTCAAGTCTCAACCTTATTGAATAATATGATTTATGCCTTGCAATGTTGAGATATGTTGTGATACCACTTGCTAGTAACCTAAACACTTTGGATGAAAATTTAGTTGTGAATTTTACTTGCAAAAGATATCAGTGAAAAAATAGATTAATTGTCCCTTGTGAAGAATTTCCTTTAAATTCTACTACTGCTTGGATGAATAAATCTGAAATTAATTGTTGCATGAAGGCAAAAAATATCTCTACCAATTTGTAGTGGAATAGAGCAGAAATAAAACACAGTCACAATATAGCAAAAAAAAACAAAATTTTCTAGGGAACCCAACTGGGAAAACCCTCTGCTAGCTGTAGAAATTTAAAATACTATCCATATTAGACTTTGAGACACCTTCTTCAAGACCAGGTTCATCGATGATTATTGCTTTCCATATTCATTTTCATAATCATTAGGGTTGTTGTCCGTCAAATTAGAGTAGCTAGAAAGTGTTTCTTTGATTTCAGAAAGTAGATCAGGATCAACTTCATTAAAGAATCCCCTAGAAGGCTCATCAATAGCAAGAAGAAAGGTATTTTTTTGTTTTATTTCATCACATGCATCCATCATAATCACTGATTTGTCTTCATTTCTTTCACAGTCATTTTCAATGTTAGATGCAAAAGGTAATTTAGTATGATATAATCCTTAGGTAACTAGCCTCGGACATATTGTTGGTTAATTTATGTTGTTTGAAGTTTATTGAGTTTGAGTTTTATCATGAAACTACTAGAAGCGTACTAGAATGGGTGAGTTGATTATCTTGATAACAATGTTATGGTTTGATCTAGTCCTTGAAAGGAACTTATAGTTGATGGTCAAAATTTCACATTCCTTTCATTTTTTTATCTTCACATATAACACATATATTTATGTTATAGTCTCTAGCTAGATATATATAGTAACTGCCACTCAGAAGTTGGATGCCATCATTTTGGAGCTTGAGCTTACTCAACTTACCTTTGTTTGAGTTGAAAATGTCATTAGATCTCATTATATTGTCTATTGTAGAGCATGAATCCAATTTACCTTTGTTTCGGTTAAAAATATAATTAGATCTTGCTATATCATTTTTTGTAGAGAATGAATCCAATTTCTCATAGTCCATTTGCTTGAGCTATAACAAATCTACTTTAATTCATTAAACTTACTTTTCATATTCTATTCACTGATTGTGATTCTATGGGCCACATCTACATTAGAAAAGGGGATTATTTAATGAAGTGTGGAAGGAGAGGGAAGCTTCAGTTATGTCCATTCAAACTTCCTAAGGTATGTAATAAAATTTAAAAAAAAATCTCCATAGAATGTTGTGCTTTAACTTTTTCTTTTGATAATGGATTATTTATGTGATCTCCCCTCTCTTACACACAACCAGAGTCCAGACATACATGGTTTTTTGGGATATGTGGACAATGGACAGATTTACGCTAACCATTTATCTATAAATTTACACTATAGAAGATCAAGCATTTACAGTTGAATATTTCCTTGCCACTAAATTAGAGTTGAAGAGTCGAACTCCTTTTTTCAGGCATATACCTCACTTTTAAATCAATTTATTGTTGACTCTGTATAGACCTTCCATGGGAGGGCAAAGAGTGATCACTACCATTGCTTAATCTTTCTGTAAACCAAGTAAAGATTCCAAATGTGTATAAATTAGGGGCTCCTTGGAGAATCCCAAGAGTGGAACTATTGTAGCAACAAGAAATTAGTTTATTTTGAGTTCTTCATTAGTGCATTGATAGTATATTGTTTATTCCATACAATACCTCAATAGTGTATGATCAAATTACAGTTAAGCCTGTCATAATATTTTGACTTACCCTCTTTTATAGGGAAACTAGAGTGTGCATCAAGCTTGCACATCACAATTGTATCATGCAAAGTATAGTTGGGACAAGTTTTGTGGATCTAAGAAGCAAGATACCTATTGGAATTCAAGAGGAAACTATACTACAAAGTGGGAAAGAGGTTTTGCAGTTAACCTGGATTTCACACTATGGTTGGAGTTGGTTTGTTGGAAAGACACTGGATACCCCAACTTCCTTTTTATGACTGATTGCAAGATTGAATCCTTCGACATATTCCTCACTAAATTGTCATTTAGTGATGGGTTTTCTCAGAAGTGTTGCACACCTATAAACTTTACTAGAGTTGTTCTTGAGTCTTCGAAGGTGGTTATCTTTTCAAAGCACACACGTACAAGAAGACGAGAAATAATATGCCCGACTAATTTGAAGTTATCTACCTGTGAATAGGGTGTTCTTGTTCATAAACCTAATGGCTCGCTCTACTTCTTTCTAGTGAACAACTTTGGGACTTGCCATGAATCGTGAGACAAGTCCAACCCCATAACTATAAATTTCTTATTTAAATCTATACTCAATAGATTAGAATCTGCACACGAAGAACTCCATTCTTGTTTCAAAAGAACCTGCAATCGACTTGTACCATGCTATTTAATATTTTCTGTATTTATTCGCATCCTTGGTCTATGACATAAAGATGCAACATGCGACCTTTCATTTTCTGTACTAACACTCCTATAAAATAATAAAGTATGCCCAAATATATCATTTCAAATGATCTATGTAGCTCACCTTTTGGGTTTTCAATTATCAAATTTGTTACTTATATTGATGAGAACTTCTAGAATCGATACCAAAGTGACAATATATGTTATAGTTTTATCCGTGTTTCTCTGAAGGTGTTTCTCCTTCAGTAGAGAAACAATACACTGTAGTTTCCATTTAGGGGAGAAGTGTATCCAGTAGCAACCTTGACCTATGTGCAGATGGGTTGAATGCACATTAGACACTATTTGTTGTTTTGAAGGTGTTTCTCCTTCAACAATACTTCATCTTAGTAGATAATTTCAGTCTACACCTTTAGTAGATGCATGCAGCCTTGGGATACATGTTGTAGATTATAGTTTTCCTATGAGTTTATAGCAGTGATGAAAGAAGTGCATTGATTTTAGGCATATTTAGTATGCTTTTATAGTTTGAATTAGATTCTCACTTTTCTTAATTTAGGTGCTTTTCTTAGTTTTGTTTTATACACAGATTTATCTTTAAGAAAAGTGCACAGTAGAGAAGGGTTCTATATTTTGAGCAGGGGACACACTTCTAGGTAGGAGGTACTCTATTCTAGGAAGTTTTTGCCATGCAGGTTAGGTGCTTTATTTGAGAATCCAAAGAGGCACTATTGTAGCAATAAGAAATTCGTTTATTTTGAGTTTTTCATTAGTGCATTGATAGTATATTATTTATTCCATGCAATAACTCAATATTGATACAACCATATTTAATATGCTTTTATAGTTTGACTTAGATGCTCACTTTTCTTAATTTAGGTGTTTTTCTTTGTTTTGTTTTATGCCCAGATTTATCTTTAAGAAAAGTGCACATTAGAGAAGGGTCCTTATTTTGTGTAGGGGACACACTTCTAGGTAGGAGGTACTCTATTATAGGAAGCTTTTGCCATGCAAGTTAGGTGCTTTATCCAAGAATCCTAAGAGGTGCTATTGTAGCAATAAGAAATTCATTTATTTTGAGTTCTTCATTAGTGCATTGATAGTATATTATTTATTCCATGCAATACTTCAATATTGTATGATCAAATTACAGTTAAGATTTTCATAATATTTTGACTTACCCTCTTTTAGAGGGAAACTAGAGTGTGTGTCAAGCTTTCACGTCACAATTGTATCATGCAGAGTTTACCTGGCACGAGTTTTGTGGATCTAAGTAGCCAGAAACCTGTTGGAATTCAAGAGGGAACAATACTACAAAGTGGAAAAGAGGTTTCGCAGTTAACCTGCCTTTCACATTATGGTTGGAGTCAGTTTGTTGGCAAGATGTTGGATACCCCAACTTCCTTTTTATGACTGAGTGCAAGATTGAATCCTTCGACATATTCCTCACTCAATTGTCATTAAGCGATGAGTTTTCTTAGAAGTGCTTCACATCTATAAACTTTACCAGAGTTGTTATTGAGTCTTTGGATGTGGTTATCTTTTCAAAGCACACACGTAAAAGAAGACAAGAAATAATATGCCCAACTAATTTCAAGTTATCTTCCTACGAATAGGGTGTTCCCTTTCATAAACTTGATGACTCGCTCTACTTATTTCTAGTGAATAGATTTGGGACTTTTCATGAATTGTGAGACAATTTCAACCCCATAACTATTAGTTTCTTATTTAAAGTTATTCCCACTATATTAGAACCCGCACAAGGAGAATTCCATTCCTATTTCAAAATAACCTGCAATCGACTTATACCATGCTATTTAACATTTTATGTATTTCTTCGCATCCTTGGATTGTGACATAAATAAGCAACAAGTTACCTTGCATTTTCTATACTAACACTCCTAAACAATAATAAAGTATGCCCAAATCTGTGATTTCAAATTATCTCTACATCTCACCTTTTGGTTTTTCAATTATCGAAGTTGTTACCTATATTGATGAGATCATCGATAACCGAGGTCACAGTGAAAGTATTTGTTAGAGTTTTATACGTGTTTCACGAAAGGTGTTTATCCTTCAGCAGCACTTCAATACATTGTAGTTTCCATTCAGTGGAGAAGTGTACCCAGTAGCAGCCTTGGTCTATGTGCAAATGGGTTGAATTCACAATAAACTTTATCTATTGTTTTGAAGGTGTTTCTCCTTCAATAGTACTTCATCTCAGCAGATCCTTTCAATCTACACCTTCAGCAAATGCATACAACCTTGGGGTACATGTTATAGATTCCAGTTTTGTTGTGAGGGTATAGCAACGATGAAAGAATCACATCGATTTTAGGCATCTTATTATTGTTGTATGAAATCATGCTTGTCTAGTGTTTCCTAAACTTATATAGATCCATATTTATTATACTTTTATAGTTTGACTTAGATTCTCAATTTTCTTAATTTAGGTGCTTTTATTAGTACTATTTTATGCACAAATTTATCTTTAAGAAAAGTGCACAGTAGAGAAGGGTTCTATATTTTGAGCAGGGGACACTCTTCTAGGTAGGGGGTACTCTATTCTAGGGAGCTTATGTCATGCATGTTAGGTGCTTTATCCTAGATAGAGTTCCAGGTCCTTGCCTCCTTGACAAAGTCCTTGCCAGACAAGACACCAGTGGATAGAGTTCCAAGTCCCTAAATTTTCCAAAAACCCACTTGACCCTAGCTATCTAGCCTAAAATCCTTTACATTCCAGTCATCTCTTAGGTGATTTCATAGAGAGAGCCCTCTCTAGTTTGGTAGGGATAACTACCAAACTAAAAGCTTGGTTTGTGGTTACCTTCGTTGATCTCTTCATCAGCCTGGTACATTATGGAGGATAACAGAGGGCATGACAACTAGGAAGTGCCAAAGTGCTCTACTGAATGTAAGGTTCCCAAGTCTTGGAAAAATGCAATGCTAGTTGTTAGGTCATGACTGCCAAAGTGTGTTAGAGAATGCTAGGGCGTGCTAAGATGTGCCAGATAGTATGAAGACATGTTGAACAAACTAAGATGTGCCAAGTGTTAAGGCATGCCAATGTGTACAAGGGTTCCAAGTCCCTGCCTCCTCTTCTTCCATTGATATCCACTTATGACATTTTCTTTGCAATATTTGGTGCATTTGATAGTTATAGGTCATTTGTAGGATATAAATGTCTTTAGAGTTTCACTTCTAATTGAGTATTCAACTGAACATATTGATTCTCTTATACATAACTATTTTTCCCTCCACCCATTTTTCCTAACTTCAATAACCATTAGGTAGGGACCTACATCTTCGATGTTGCTTTTCTTGTTTAGTAAACTATTGATGAGACTTTAATTTATTAAAAGTTGTAGAATTTACAATTTATGAATTTTCAAGGTCTAATTTTAAAAAATATAATTCTTTAAGGGGTGTTAGCTCAATGGAAGAGCACCTGATTTACAAGAAGGAGGTTGGTGGTTCGATTCGAATGTGTCCTGACATCCATATGGAATGGTGACCATAAATTTTTGGTGACTGGGCTCTTGTGACCATCACCAATGAGCTTTGGTGACATTTTTCGACCCTCACCAAAAATATGAAATGGTGACGGTCAATGAACGCCACCATATATACACATCAATAGTGACGACCCTCAAAGGTCTGTAACCATAAATCGTTGTTGTTGATATGAAATGGTGACGATCGCTGTCCCTCATTATAGTCATTATTTGTGACGGAAATTGAATGTCACCACAACACCTATACTTCTAACAATGCAGATTTTGGTGACAATCAATGAACATCACCATATATATGCACCAATAGTGACGGCCATTAAAGATCCATCACAATAAATCATTATTGTTCATATGAAATGGTGACAGTCACTATCCATCATTATAATCAATATTCGGGATGGACCTTGAATATCACCATAACACCTATACTTTTGGCGACGCCACCTTTGGTGACATTTAGTTTTTGGTGACCGAGGCTATGGTCCATCACCATTGCTCATATGCAATGGTGATGGTCACTATCCTTCATTATAAATAATACTCATGATGAAATTTGAATGTCACTACAACACCTATACTTTTGGTAATGCCACTTTCGGTGACGTTTAGTTTTTGGTGACGGAGGCTATGGTCCATCACCATTGCTCATATGAAATGGTGACGGTCATTATCTGTCATTATAAATCATTATTAGTGACAGAATTTGTATGTCACTACAACACCTATACTTTTGGCGACACCACCTTTGGTGACGTTCAATTTTTGGTGATGAATGCTCTTTTGACCGTCACCAATGAGCTTATGGTGACATTTTTCACCCCTCACCAATGTCCTTTTTTCTTGTAGTGCCTATCATCTTTTCCTTGCCCTTTTGTACCTATTTTTCTGAAGAAGAAGGCAAGGCCCCTCGCACAATTTGTGGGGAAAACACCTCCCTATGGCCTCTCTGATAAGTGTGTTTCAAAGTGCCCAAATCAACCCCTTTAGGCTTGATGACATCAACCTATTCAATTTTCTCTTCCTCCCTGATTTCATCTCTGTTAGGTGAATGAATATGCTCATGAAATGGTGATGATGGAGGTGATGGTGAGGCTGACTAATCAGATGAGGATGAATGATCTATGGGCTGAGATGGAAGAATGGAGGTGGAAGGATGAGATGATGAAGGGATACTTTGAACATTTTGAGTAGATGCATGAGTGAATATGGGATTAGCTATGAAGGTACTCCATGCAATGTTGAGTTCCTTGAGATGATAAAGGACTATGATTTTAATGAGGGAATGATGAAAGAGACTCTTAAATTGATCTTTATACTCCCTTTTCTGGGCAATGTAGGCCATCTTCTCAACACTCCGAAAAAGATAGTAGGTTATATTAAGCATTTTTACCCTAGTGAAATGCATTAAAAGTTGGATGTGATAGGAATAAAGCCTAGAAAGTCTACCTTCACATGAAAAATATTTCATGATAATCTTCATCATTGGGGCATATATGTCAAGGAGGTGTGAAAAAGGAAAATAGCCCCTTCTTTCATTTCGGTACCTTGGTTTCATGTAAGGCTCATAATAATGTCTCTCCAAATCACCTTGTTTAAACCATTTCTCCCCAACATCTGGGATTCCGGTGGAAGCTGATGTAATGGCAATAGATAAAATAAAAGTGATACCTACTAGAGTGAGTTGGTTTTCTTGGATTTTAGATATCAAGAGCCTAGCCAACTCACGATGGTGTTGGACTGCCTGAACTTGCTCACAGAAAACATAACTACCTAGATATTTGAAGGATTTTACAGCCATATGAGGTGCAAAGAGTTCCCTGAGATCCATGGGCTCAAATCTGTGTATCTTGCCTCCTTTGTGTGTTTTCTTGACCTTTGTTTCTTCTCTATATGTTTCTTTTTCCTCACTATGTGGTTTGCATTCCTCATCTACCATGGCGTTTAATATCAAACCCTAGGGAGGTATAAGGTAGTCGACATGTAGTTTTTTGGAATAGGAAATGGGGAAGGGTAAATATGAAGGAGATGGGTGAAGGGACATATGTAATGGAGGAGTATATAGGGTACTAGTATGATAGCTTTTGAGATAGGCGAAATTGTTTGCAATGTAGGGATTTTGGGAGCCTAGGTAGTTGTGGCACCTAGGACTTAGGGTTTTGGGACAAAGGTTTAGGGAAAGGGAATTAAGGTGTAGGGGAGTGTATAAAATGAATTGATAGTGCAAGGGTAGTTTTGGGGGAGATCTAGGGTTTATATATAGGATGAACACCAAATCTTCAATTAAACTTTTAAAACACTTTGAAAGTGACTTAAGGAGGAAGAAACACAATATCCTTAGTTGTTACTTACTTTTTTGGAGGTCAAATTCCCTTTGGGGGAGATGAGGAGGTGACTGTAGCCTTTCTGGACAAACGCGCAGCGCCAATGGGGAGTGCACAACACCTCAGGCAAGTGTGTAGCGCCTTAAGGTAATGCACAGCGTCAGGTAAACGCGTAGCACATGAAGAAAATGTGCAGTGCCAGAAGAGAGCATGTAGCTCTTGCTTTGTTTTGCTAATTTTCACCCAGAATTGTGAAAAGGTTCTCTTAGGGTTTGCTCAATCAGTGATAGGAGGAAAATGAAGCTGAGTTTGAAGATAAGAAGTCCTTTATAGCTGAGTGAATTTTATCTTTTAACTTTAAGACCTACTTTCTAATGTTTTATTTCACCTTTTTGACATCTTTGCCAATTTGCTTTTTGACGTTTTCCTTTGCAGGTGGATGATGTTGGAGTTTTGGCAATATTTGCTCTTGAATTTTTCTTGGATGAACTAGGCACATATATTTTGAGTGAACAACTTAGGAATAGCAACTTATTACATATAATGGACATAAAATTACATAAATAAATAAAAAATATTACATCTCTCTTTTTGAAATAAAATTACAATCTTGAAACAAAACTCATACTTTGGAATGAAAATTAGAGCTCAGGAAACCATAGTTGTTTGAAAATCCTCTTTGAATGAAAAAGGGATATTATTTCTTTTACTCTCATGCTTTTGCTGGTCTTATGTAGTGAATGGTGTTTTATTGGACCTTAGAGGAATGAAACCTAGTGACCTAATGGGACCTTGAATAACCAGACTTCATGTAGACTTGACTGACACAAGACATGATGAAATGAGCTTTTATAATGAACATATGCTCAGTAAGGCACAGGAAGGTGGGCCGGCCAATATTGATTTTTTTAGGGAGAGTCGGATTTTGACTTGGGCTACCACTAGTGAGTAAATTTTTGCATGAGGACCTAGGTGGAATGATAAAAATTTCAACATGGTACACTAATATGATATAAAAGAGGAGTTTTGATCACTGATGGAAGTATGCAAATAATGACTCTAACTTCGACCTTATTTGGGGATGGCAGCTCCTTGGAGGTGTCAAGAACGTCATAGACCAAGTGCCTAACCATGTGGGCCAATACAGTCAAAAACTTAAAATAAAATGCATGACTAAATGCTCACAACTCAAATAATTCAAACTGACTCAAAACAGACTTACTTAACTGACAACTGAATATTGAAAATGGCAAAAACCAGTGAAGCTCCATGGCCTTCACTTCGGGCTCCAGACTCCAGTGATTCTCTACTTCACACTTGTAGAAAATTAAACTGTATGTACAATGAAACCAGGACAATTCAGAAAACATAGTGCTTAAGGAGCCTACCATTGACTGGTCCTCCTAAGCATGGTTCTCCATTCATCGCATCCAACAAGAAAGCATTTTTTCCTTGTAAAGTTGAAATATGATAAGGGCCTTTCCATAGGTTTTCAAATTTACCAATCTTACCCTTTTCTTCATTTTTGGCATCCCAATGAAGCACCACATCTCCAATTTTGAAATCATATTCCTTTGTTTTCTGGTCATATATTTTCGTTATCCTCTCATGAATCTTAGAGGTGTTCTGAAATAATTCATCCTGTGTTTGTTGCAGGTGAATCATTTGATTGATCCGGTGCTGAATATCATTCTCTTCACTTCCCGTTTCTTGTAACAATTTCGTGACTAGGACTACTAATGATGAAGGAAAAATAGTTTCTACCCCATACACAATCTGAAAAGGAGAAAGCCCAAGAGATTTATTACTACTCACCCGATCTGCCCATAATGCGTTGATTAAGGATTTACTGGAGGACTCCCCCAGACCATTTCCTTATGGATAGTATGTTGTAGAATGTCCCAACTTAATGTTGTATTTGTCACAAAACTCAGTCATATTTTTGGACTTCAATGATGCCGCATAGTCTGTGATAATCTTATTAGGACAATCAAAATGGGACAAGATATTAGTTTCTAAGAACTGAATGATAACTGAATCTATTGCTTTCCTGGTTGGGATCACTTCGATCCACTTACTAAAGTAGTTTGTAGCTGTCAATATCCACTTGTGTTGTGTAGATGATGATGGATTGATCTCGCCTATGAAATCTAGGCCCCACTGCTAAAAAGGTGCATTAATTGATATAGGTTGTAGAGGCAAAGGAAGAAGTTTTCTTTTACCTTGGAAACTTGACACTCGTGACAACTCATCATTTCCTTGTAGATATCTACAAAAAGTGTCTACCAATAGTAACCTGCTCTCAGTACTTTGTTGTTCATGGTCTTCCAGTACAAGTGGCCCCCACAATCTCCTTTGTGGAAGTCATTTATTACCTCTTTAGACTCATCTTTAGTCAAACAATTCAGCAACATACCTCCAGGGTCTTTCCAATAAAGTGCGTTGTCCATAATGCAATGTTTTGAAGCCTTCAACTTCAATGACCTTGTCTTAGCCTTAGACATGCCTGGAGGGGGATTCATATGTTCTGAAACATAAATAATATCATAATATCGAGGAGATGATAGAAAGATATCAGATACCTGAATGAGATCTACTTCTTCTTGATTGTCGAACAATGTTGCTACAAGGTTGATATCTAGAGCATGAAGGTTTGACTCGACCATGAGTTTGGCTAAGACTTGATCCTTGATCAGCTTGGTAGGCTTGATCTCAAGATCATATTCTAATAATGTCGTTATCCATCTACCTCTTCTACCTTCTGGGTCATTCTGCACAAGAACTTCTTTTACTGCTACATTAGGCACACAAGAAAGAGTATGCTAATGTAAAATGTAAACTTTGAAATATTTGACTGCCTTTACCAAAGCCAAGGCTTGTTTCTCAATGATGTTGTACTTAAGGGCTGCATCCTTGATGTTGCGACTGAAAATTGCTATTGGAAGCTCGGTTTTATCCCTTTTTTCATTAATACTGCTACCATGGTATGCTGAGAAGCAAAAGAAAATATAATAAAATCATCAGAGTAATCAGGACTGATTAAAATGGGGGCAGTGGTTAAGGCAAGATTTACCACATGAAATGACTTGTGGGTTTCTTCAAACTCCTTTTTCAACATATTGGTCATTTCTCTAAGATGTTCAACCAAATTAGGAATAAATCTTCGTAAGAAATTCATCTTAGCATTGAATGCTTGGATTTATGTCTTGCTGTGAGGGAAATCAATTTCTTGAATGGCTTCTACTTGTGAAGGGTCAATATGGATGTCGTCCTTTGAAATGATGTGGCCAAGAAGTTTGCCTTCCTCCATAGCAAACAATTTTTTCTTCAGATTGAGAGAGATCTCGAACTTTCTACATTTCTGAAAAATGACTCTTAAATGGTGCAAGTGTTCATCATTTGAATGTGAAAATACTATTACATCATCTAAGTATACAACCAAAAAAACATCTTTTTCATTTGAAAAGGCTATGTCCATGGCACACTGAAAAGTGGCCCCTACATTTTTGAGACCAAATGGAATTTTTGCATATTTTAATGTGCCCCAAGCTATGATGAATGTTGTCTTGTCCTGATCATCTTCATGCACTAACACTTGATTGTAACCAGAGTAGCCATCCAAAAGTGACAACCGGGAAGCACCCACAACTCTCTGAAGGATATGGTCCATTTTTGGAAGCAGATAATTATCTTTCAGATATACTTTGTTAAAATTTATAAAGTCTACACAAAGCCTAATTTATTCGGTCTTCTTTCTCGTCGGGACTAGATTTGATATCCAATTAGAAAATCTGATGGGAACGATGATGACTGCCTTAAAAAGTTTGTTAATTTCTTTCTCTATGGATGGTAGAAACCTTGGGTTAATCCTTCTTAACTTTTGTCTAGAGGGATTTTGATTGGGCTTAATCGGGATGGTATGCTGAATTATTTTCTTGTCATACTCCTTTAAGTCTACATAATGCCATGCAAAAACATCAGAAAATTCAGACAATAATTGAATATATTTTTCTTTTACCTTGGCAGATAATGTTTTGGACAACTTGATCATTTTTGGTTTTTCTGTTGTTCCAATGTTCACATCTTCCACACCTTTCTCACTAGGTACTAATGTAGGCTTCCTTGCTACATCATCTTGATCAAACAAGTCTTCCAAAGGTACAAGATCTTTCGAAATATTATTTTCCTTCAGCTGTAATATATCAACTTGGGTTGCCTTGATGACTTGATCATCCTTGTTGTAAACTTCATCCATGGAACAATTATCAAACTCTCGTTCACTCTGAAGAAAGTTATTCACCTGTTTGTCATCCCAAAATACTTGCCAATATCACAAGTTTTCAGGAAAAGAGGGTCGATGCTTCACATGAATCTCAAATTTCTTGTTTGGAAAAATGGGGATTTTGAAATTGCTTGCAGCTGTAGCTAATAAATCCGCCATAAGATTTTGAATCCTTGGTACAAATGAAAGTGTATATTTAGGAAACATCCTAAGAATATCTAAAACTGCATTTCTATATTTTTTCATTCATGCATGGTGAGCTTGATATTCACCTTTGACTTGCTTGATCAAAAGTTCTGAATCACCAGAAACATAAATTTTTCGTGCACCTAGCCTTTTCAAGATCTCTAAATCTGTGATCAACGCTTCATACCTCGCCTCATTGTTAGTATAATCAACAGCTAACTTGTATGGGCATAATCTAACATTCTAAGGGAGCTCACCTTGCTGATGATGTGGACTTCAAATCCAAATGCCAATACCTACTCCATCTTTCCCAAGAGAACCATCAAAGTCCATGGTCCAAAGGTCATGTTCCTCTTCCAAGGGTTGTAAATCTTGTTTTTGTTTTGGGTCAATTTTCTTAAATTTCTCTTCAAACTATTCTAAATTTTCCATTACCTCCTCTGATGGTTGTTCTAAGCCTTTCTCTACCTTGTTCTATGGTTGTTTTGATGAACTTGGTAGCTTTTCTTTTTCCTCATCTGAAATTGTCCTTATACAATTGAAAATGTCTAGTACATCTTTAATTTCCACAAGCTGAATATCTACATCGTTCAATCCACTATCATTATATAAAATAAATGACTCTAAATTTGTATGTACAACATTTATTGGATGATCATTGGGCTTCTCCTTGCTAGTTATCATGAATTTCATTTTGGTTTCTCGATACAACTTCCTCAATTGCTCGAAAACTGGGATGGTGGCATAGGAGAAGTCTAACTGCAGTGTGCCTCTTAGTTTCACTCCCCAAGATCTTGACAATAACATCCCAAACCGTGGTATATCAGCTACCACCACATCCATTAAAACATTCATCGTCAGGATTTGGTTCAGGGATACTACCAAATCTTTGATTAGACCAAGACAACGGACCTTACTGGAATCAAAAGAGTACAAGTCATGGCACTCACGAGTTATATCTAGACCCAACCTTTCCATTACGGCTTTGGGCATTAAATTATGGGAGGCTTTGAAGTCAAGCATAGAGTTATGAAGAATGTACTGATGGGTTCTTAAACTCAGGTAAAATGGAGGAACATCACTATCTCCTGACTGACCATCTACAGTTGGACCAAAAATTAATTCAGACTGGTCATCTTCAACATTAACCATGTCATACATAGGATCAATTTTCATCATTTTAACTATATCAGACTTGTAATGGATATTTTTGACAAGTTCAATAAGAGGGATTGACACTTTCAACTTTGAAATCTTAGCTTGTAAATTGAATGAGCTGGATTTGTCTACCTCTTTTTGGATGATGTCTCTTTTCTCGGGCATATATCTTGGTGTCTGATCCTTGTTCTAGCTGTCATGGTCTTTGTTTGGATTACTTGTAGATGGCTGACTTACTTTGCTTTGGTTAGCTGCTGCCATCTCTTTACCTTTACTTTGCTTTGGTTAGCTACTGCAAGCTCTTTACCTTTACTTTGATTTCCTTGAGGATTTGTTTCTGGTTGAGTATCCTTCTGCTGTGATGTACTTTTCTGAATGGGAGTGATTGGGACATCTCTATTTCTCAAGGAATATTTCTTCTGCTGAGAGTTGAGTGCATTTAAGTATCCTCTTTGATATTCATCGGATTGAGTTTCCAATACATTGCCATATGCCAGTATGTAGTCTTCATCCTTAGGATCCTCCATCTCCTCGACATACTTCTCATTTTCAGTCAACAAAATGGGATGGTAATCTTCCATAAAGAAGTGATTTTCCTCAACAACCGGGTCTGTTTTGTCATCAAACTTTCCTTGAGCATAGTTCTACTGCAAGGGTGTCTGAATTGCTGTTGAGATGTTGATGCTTCAAAAGCTTTATGCTCTCTCCATTTTATCCTGTACTGAGGTTGTTGCTGCTTTCTGAAATTCAGATTTCTAACTTGTGGCTCCTGAGGTCTATCTGAATTTATCATCCGGTTGGCCATTCTCTCCATGGTTATGATCAACGCATATAGTTTAATATTGGTGGAAGAAGAAGGTTCTTCTTCAATGGTTACTTTCTTTTCTGGTTTCTCATGTTTCAACTAAGACTTTTTAATCATCAAGTTCACTTCCACACTTACTGCATTATTCTGCATTTCTTCTAGAGTTGCAGGATCTCTTTCCCTTAGTTGATAAGCCATATCTAGATCAAAAGAATCTGGGTAATGTTGAAGTTCCAAATCAGGTGGAGGTTTCATGTTATCTGGAATGGAATTGTAGATTTGATTAAACCTTATAGTGAAATCCTAAACCGTCTCGTTAGGATTCCTTTTCAATGTATTGTATTCTGCGGAGCTTTGCAATGGATTCTTCTTTTCCCACCACCTGGCTAAGAACAACTCATTTAACCTTTGAGGAGTATCAATGGAGCATGCTGCCAAACCATGGAACCATTTTTTCACATCTCTAGAAAACATTTGGGTCGTTACTCTCATTTTAGCATCATATTCATCAACCTCCTCTAAGTCAACAAAATCAGCCATCTTATCAATATGTTGTTGTAATGTGACTCTCAGGCTGCCATCAAAAAGAGGAAGTATTTTGCCATAGGTCTGAGGTAAAGCTACCAACTGACTAGGTAATACTAAGGGTGCAAATCTCGCCATGACTCCTGGGGAATGGTGAATGGGAACTACAATGGTTTGAGTTGGATGGGATGTAGATGGAGGTGACGATATGCATGTTTTCAGAGGTGCAGTAGGGGGTATGGTAGAAGATAAGCTTTCAAGTTGATACTGAAAAAGGATTTTTCCGCTGTAATTTGTAATTGATCTACAAGGCTTTAATGTTTATCAAAATTAGACCAAACCTTGTGCTCAATTTTTGAAGATTATGATGTAGCAAAAGATTGATTGAACAAAGAATTTGAGGCATGTAGGTATGAATCAAACTTTATGGGATCAAATACTTCCTACGTAAGACAAGACTCAGACTTCGAACGAAATAGGGATAGCTCAAATTTAATGTCAAAAGGAATATCCTCAATACTAAGTATCTGATCTGGCAAGGAAGTGGTCCTTTCCAATTTTCTGCTTTTAGTCTTGGGGAATGAGACTTTAGGCTTTCTTAACAATCTTTCAGGATCATCAACCAGAGAAGGAGGATTTGGGTCATGGTTTGACCTGGTATATCTTTTCAGAACGAGTATCTTAATAGGGTCACAAACTATATGAGGTAAAATACCTAAGACTTTGAGCTGAACAAAGATATCTTCAAAGGAAAGTCTTCAATAGAGAAATGCTAAATTGGTAATGGTTGAGAGCTTACCAATGGAATGAAGTCTAATCAAACTTGTGATTTGTAACCTTCTTTGCTTTTTGAACAAGCTTTGATTGTCTTCGACTGAATCAGCTGGATTAGGATGCAGAATTTTGTCTTGTTTGTCTCCTTGAGCCAGCTCTACAATCTCGACACTGCAATTATGGAATCAACCTTTATGAAACTTAGTCCCATCCTCAAAAGGACCAAATTCTAATGAAAACTAGTAGTACACCGAGGGAAAATGAACCCCTAGTATCCCCGACAATGATGCCAGTATGTTATCACTCCTCCAGATCTCCAAGGCTGAAGAAGAGTCTAGCTAAGGTAAACACAGACCAACCTTTTGACTTGGTAGCTGTCCCTACCAAGCCGGAGAGGTATCTCTCCAAAGAATCAAAGCCAAGAGGGTTGGATAGATTAGTGTTTTAGGCTAGATATAGTAGCTCAGGGTTTGTTTTATTTGATTTGATTGGGGTAGTCACTATATGAGTGAATTAAGTCAAAGAGTGTTTCTGGGAAAACTAGTGTCTTTTCGATCGACTAGCCCTCTAGGTTTGGCAGCTACCCTAGAAACAACAGTTTAAAGCAATTCACAATTTCTTCTATGTATAATAGGTAAGAGAAAGACAAAGGAACCAACCTAGATCTTCCGCTTAACTCCTTGCTTGATCTCTCTCCCCCTTGACAGAGCTTGCAACTCCTCTCCGTACTTATCCTGCTTGGAGAGTACCTGTAGAAACACAGTAACAAAGAACCATCAAAGCATCTTGATCTATTATATCATAATCATTACAGAATCAGAAATATAATGAACATACAATGGCATTCACAAATGATAACATTCACAATTGCACAATTATATGGAAGAAAACTCAAAGAACTTTATTAAATAGAAGGGAGAATTACAACCTAGTTATTAGATCTAGCATCATCCTCCTAGCATCAAAGCCCTCTTCACCTCATGAAATAGCAAGATCACACCAACAATACAATGATCTTCTCTCAAATATGAAACTATCAGCACTTCCTTGCAATTCACAAAATCCCAACCTCTAGATCTCTTAGATGAGGGATCCATTTATAGATGTGTGCAAGGGTGTGAGTCATCTCTGGGGTTTTGATTAGTGTCATTCCACTTGTTGCATTTGTTTTCACTTGGAGATTTCTTGGATCTCTTACTCATCCCTGGGCAAATTCAGAGAGGCAAGTGTCATCGGAGAAGTTTCTAGAAGATCCCATGAGCATCCACTTAGCAAACTGTCTCAGACATTTTTCCATCCTTGCCCATCGCACCCTACAGAAGGCCAAATTAGTATGCATTGCACCTGAGCAGTGTACCACTTAGTATGCATTGCACCTGGCTAGCGTAACAGTCAATATGGTTTAGTTTAGGCCATTTCTAGATGGTTTTTTAGGTGGAACTTTTGGGGAATGATGTAATCAGATGACCATGTTCTTTTAGGGTATAGAAAAACTCTTTTAGGGGTTGATGAGCCCTAGTTTATTGAAATATAAGATTGGGGTTGAAGTGCCCAAATATGTCTATAATAGTTGCCCCCTAAAGCATGAAGTCGTACATCTTGATGTCGGGTGAAATGCTTTATCATGAGGATTCGAGGTTTTGAACTGGAAGGTGACCTGTATAAGATACAATACAATACATCATCATAATATAATTTTTCATGATCTAGCTAAGGCGAGCATTCCCATTCTCAGTTTTATAAATTCATTTCATGTACATAGATCAGATAGTCGTCTCTAGATGGAAACTGGTGATTCTATAGAGTCATCATCCTTGGTTTGGGTGACCATTTGTGCAACTTCTTTATACATTTGATGTATTTATATCCCTGAATATATCGCAGCCCGGATGTATAAAACTAGATCCGGGGTCTTCAAAACTCATTCAATATTCGCCCGATGTACAAGTCGATCTGTGTGAAAAGATGTTCTGAAGTCGAACATGAAAAGACATCGCCTGATTACCAGCCAATAATGTGAGTTGTTAAAAAACGCGAGAGAAATCACCGATAACGATAACGAATCTCAAGGTACTACAATACAATTCACGTGGTGTGAATATATTATCCAATGTCGAACACCACGCAAAATATTTTGGTTGAAGGCCATTGATGTCAACCTATCACCGGAAGTGAGAAACTTGTCATTGAGGCATGCAAGCTTCAAAGTACTGAAAGGGTTGTTTTTAAGTCAACTTCTTGGATAATGTGTTGATGTTGACAAGAAGTGACCTGTCGTAGGAGGGTCTTAATGTATCCCACATCTATGACATGAAACGAAGCAAATGATTTTTTGGAGGTGATAACAATTTGATGACACATGGTTCATGAATGGAGGCCATGAAAAATGAAGGTTTGAAGGTATTGTAGTGGATGAGGCATTAACTAGGTTTGTGGTTTCTCAACTGAATGACTTCTCTTGAACATATCAACGACATTGAGATGGATTGGTAGCATTAACCCCAACAGGTGGATGGTGTGGAAGACAAATGGTGATATGACTGGTGAATGGAATAACCCAACCCGACTCAATGATGGTGATGGAGTGAAAGTGTCATGTTCAAGAGTGACCTGCTACCATAAATTTCTTCAAGTTTTCTTCCATTTTTCCCCAGTCATTGCTGACCAGTACCTCTTTATTTTTGTCAAGCTTGAGGAGGATAACATATGCTTGTTCTATAATTTTCCCTTCGGGAAAACCTGTCACTCTGTTTTAACGAGTGTAGCAGCAGTGAAACTCGGTCTTGTCTAGAATTGACAAGATTGTCACTATTGTTTTAACGAGTTTAACGACAAGGATAACCTAGTCATTTTCATGTTTAGAGAGTTTGAAAAGGGATGGAAAGGAAACTCTGTCTCATCTAGAATGGACGAGTTTGTCGCTATTGTTTTAACGAGTTTAACGACAAGGATAACTTAGTCCTTTTCATGTTTAGAGAGTTTGAAAAGGGACAAAAAGGAAACTCCAGAAGTTATTTTTCGTAGAATAATCCCTTAGGTCTGAAAAAGGATAAAATAATACAAAATGGATGAATTTTCCGATCACTTTAACGAGCTAAAAAAGACAAGCGCTCGAACTTTTTCGTGAGATAATCCCTTGGTTTCAAAAAAGATTAAATTATATAGGAGGGATGGAATTTCCAATCACTTTAACAAGCTGGAAAGGCCAATTGGTCGACAATATTTTCATATTTAATGAGTCTGGAAAGAGTTTAAAGGAGACTTGATTTGAGGAATGAGTGGTGTCTAGGGTAGCAACTAGTTCTGGGTAATCTTGGAACTTCTCAAAAATGGTGATTTCTATGAAGAGGTTGGCTAACAAGACCACTCATCACAACTATTCCTCAAAAAGGGTAAACAAACAAATGGAAGTGTATTGATTGGCCAAAATAATGGAGGTGATGAGAGGTACACAACCAAGGTTCAAAAGGCTGATAGAACAGAAATCACAAAGGTTAATTACTCTAGGTGGGTTCATTTTTTAATGAGCTTGAACCATGGGGGAACTATGCTCGGTTGTGGGTTTATTTTTTAACGAGCTTAAACCATGGGGGAAATATGCTCGGTTGTGGGTTTATTTTTTAACGAGCTTTGTAACAACACAAGTAAAACTAAAGCTAATGTCAAAAGGAAAACAATTCTTACAATGAAATTATACCTGTATTTTCCGGCTGCGAAGTGACCACAAGATCACAAGATTTGGGGACGAATCTCCTCCCAACCGAAGGCTCAATTGTGCAGGATTCTGCAACAACTGGCCACCCCCGAGCCCTCAGTCAACGACTACTGCCAGTATTCCTAAGTCTTAGCATTCTCCTAAGAGAATGAATATGGAACCTCAGAATGATCGAACCCCTTCCATCCTCCTCATCATTCATTAAATAGAAAAAACATTGGAAGGGAAACCACATGCACACCTCCATGTGTCTGCATGCCACATGCCCACCCTCCATGTGTCGGCATGCTAAATTTTTTGATAATTTCCTTATTTTATTTTATTTTACTATTATTTGTTATTTTGGTAATTACTATTTTTATTTTTTATTATT
>APFE031478419.1:0-10330 GCA_000404065.3 Pinus taeda | reverse complement strand
ATAATTAAATATTTAATATTTTATAAGAAATAATATTTTTTCATTGCTACTAACCTATGTGTTTATTACAAATCAATTTTTTAATGTTTTGTATTGCAATTTTCTTATTGAACATTTTTTTTAAAACAATCATATGTGAAACTATATAAGAGGTTTTACAATGTAAAAAAATTATCTCTAGATAATTGCTAGTACAAAAACACTAGGAAACTAACTAAGAGGAGGTGGATTATACAATTTAGTAAAAAGGTGACCATACACATGCCAAAAAAGTATATTGAAAAAAATAAATTTGTGTTATAAGAAAAAAATCAAAAGAATGAAAATAAGAATGTTAAACAATAAGTCAAGATCAATTTATTTTAAGTAAACCATTTTACCACTTAAAATTTGCATTTAAATTTATTTTTATCTCCGTCTTTCTTATATATAAGTTTGCATTTCTACAAACTTAATTCTTCTAAATTATTAATAAATATATACTTCAATTATATTAAATAAATTATTATTAATTAAATATAAATGATAATAATTTTACATTATGTTATTATTATTTCTATTAAACAATTCAAACTATTTAAATATTTTCTATTTTAGTGTCTTGTACCATAATAATTAATAATTAATAATTATTATATATTTTTCTATTGAATATAAAGTGTCCATTTTTCCTTTATGTCTTTTGTGAATATATCCAATAAAGAATCTAGTAACAATATATGTTTAATAATTTATAAATGTATTAATTTTGAAATTTAATTATTATAAAAATTTGATAATACATATTGTGGATCAAATTAACCCTTCTTTTAAGATCAGATATATTGCGAATCAAATTCACAATTTATTAAAATCAATAAAAAATCATATTTCAATTCACACTATAACTTTTATAAAAAATCATATTTCAATTGACACTATAACATTTGCGTGGAACTTTCTGTGTATTTTAGTGTGTATGCCGTATTAAGAACCTTTCCCTTATTCATTACTTTCAATTAATATAAATTACTTATATAAATATTAACAATTTAATACCATCATAAATTATAAATGTGTTAATAAATAATAAATATTTTAACGATAATTAAAATACTTTATTTACTCATTTTTCAATTTTTAACTGGTCAGACATTTATTCCAGTTCGCATACAAAATTTGGGTTGGCTAAGCCGATTTTTAAATCCTATGATTTTATGACCCGCACCCATAATATATCATAATACATTGTATAAAAGGATATACCAACTTTATTTCAAGGATAATAGATCAAGACAAGGAGTGAATATTTCCTTGTAGTTAAAGTACTAGACTCGTAGGCTTGAGTGATGAATTATAACAATAAATTGTATTTATCGAATGTATTAGCATTTTTCATACATAAGCAATAATGTATATGTATGCAGATTGTTTAAAATATTGTGTAAATATAATTCAAAGGCAGGTTGATATCAATTATATATGTATTCAGATTGTTTAAAACATTGTGTAAATATAATTCAAAGGGAGGTTGATATCAATTATTAGTCCCTGCCCTCCGGGCCTGGCAGGGACTATAGCAATCGGTTTTGGTCGGTGGCAATTAGTCCGACTCGATAACCGATAAACTATTTCACCTTAAAACAAACTTAAAACAAAGTTTCTTGCCATGCGATACAATATTTTATATTTTCGTGAGCTTTTAACCAATGAAAACCATTTTCATCTTATTTGGCCTCAAAACTAGGTATGGAGGCTCAAAAGTTAGGAAACAATGGGCATATATGTCCAAGTAATTACAGTCATTCGAACGCTAGATGAAGTAATGCTAGCTTCATCCTTAGCATTAATCTCCTAACATTAAATGTTACGAAATGTATGGCGCCTAACTAGGTACAATACAATGCAGGCCTCCACGCCTGCCATCTGCCATACATGCACGCCTACGCCTGCCACCAACTTTCCTCTTATACTCCCCACGGTGCACTTGTTGAACCTGGTCGCCTGTGTTCTCAGTAGCATTGTAGTGTTGTGCTGCTTTTACTTGTGCTTGTGCCTTCTGCAGTAACTGCATTGATGTTGTTGTGTCTTGCTGTGTTTTCAGGTGCATATGCAGATTAAGCTGGTTCGTTCCTGATGGCTACCGAAAGCTATGTGAGCCAGCTTGCAACCAAAACTCAGGTAACACATAAGAATTTTGTTGTTTCTGTTTTTCCTGCTCCACTTTCTCCGCTGACTAGCTTTTCCCCTCCGTGACCATCGCCCTGTATGTAAACAATTAGACATTATGTAAGAGTGGCTCAGGTTTCCCATTGCCAGGCACATCCACGTTTAGGTTTAGAACCCGCGCTATCATTTTCATGTATTGATTACTGATAGGAAATAATATCATTTCTTAACTTGCTTGAAATGAATTAAAAATACAATCTCAAAGCATCATAGTAAGCAGGCCCCTTACATAAATTTTATCAAGATCAAATCTAGCATACAAATTTTGTAGAACCCCTGGCTATTCAAGGGTGGAGTCGTATTTGTGCTTGAGATCATGTTTGGTATAATCTGAATTCCTGAGAATAGTTATCGTTATCAGCGATAACCGTTGCATTGAGAAACAATAGGTACTTCACAGTTTCAATGAAACAGTGAAAGCAATTTCATGGATGAACTTCATTCATTCTAATACAACAAAAACGATATGTAAATTCCACTATTTTTCCATCATTTATTCGAATTGAGAACAGCGCAGAAATGGCAGCCATTAAAATACGGAATGTTCAAGCACTACAAATTTTTTTCGAGCTATTCAATCGCTGCAGTATATACTTCCTTTCATCATACTAACATTCCATTATTCATAAAAAGTTTGTCATTCGTTCTAGTATTTCAATTTTTCTATTTATATCTTTGCTTCATCAACAAAATTTTTAATTTATTTTGTATTCATATTTCCAGATTTATGGTAATCAGAATGCAACTATTTTGAGAGAGATATGAATAGCATCCAGCAGTAGGGAAAGATAGCAAGATCCTTACTTGTAATCTGCTTCACATTAATTTCAGCAAAAATGGCTGCCCTGAACTTCTTCACAGCAGAGGTCACGGGTTCGAGTTTGGACGCGAACGGTTCATGACTGAAGACTAGCCATCCCAGGCCTGCACAGTTAATGAATTAACTTGTAAAAAGAACTCATATGATGAACCTGGGAATGGGTTTACTATAAGTTACCCGCAACACCGAGTGCGGAGATGAAAGCGGTGGTGATGGTCTTCCTGGGGATGCGAGGCGGCCATGAAAACTTCACCCTGCCCAACTGATCCTTGAAGATGACTTCTTCCCTCATATTTAAACGATCGCGATCACAAACTCTTTTGCAGACTCTTCCCTCAAATCTCACATAATTTGTTGGCAGCTATGGCTGTGGATCAGGTCGAATAGCTCTTGCATGTGCTGCACTGGTAAACTTCTTGAAACACTGAAGGGAAACGTATGCACTGACACGTGAAATCCATGCAAAAAGCTATGTTGTCCGTTCACAGGAGACCAGCAAGGTTTTGGCGTCAAACAGAAAGGACTATTGAGGGACTTTGATGCTGTGACGTGTGAACAAACTAGACTTTCATCCAGAAGACACGTTTTGCTCATGCATACTTACTTTCTTCAATATATTTTTACCTAAATTGTATAGAGTCTTTAGGATGTTGGACAATAAACTTTTTATTTAAATTGTAAATTGGTATTATAATGAAATGCATGATTCACATGCCCAGTGGCACATGGTCTTATCATATATAAGTTTGATGCTTTGCTTTTTTAAATGATGTCGAAATCATTCATAGTTTTTGCTGAGTAACCGAAATGAATCAAAAGTTTCAAATACAGAGATACCTCATATGTCAGTTTGGTCGATTTTGAAGTTTTGTTTTCTACATGTTGCTTTCCTTTTCCCTTTCTAATAAAATTTATCGTTCAAAAAACTGCACTAAAATGCATACAACATGAAAATCATTGAAAAACTCGAAGTCCAACTCGCTAGATTAGTGAATTTGTAGCTCGAAGTTTGATAATTTTAAAGTTTCACTTTACATCTGGACGATTTAAAACCAATTCTTTAGGATTATTTAAACCTAATTTAAGATATAGAATTATTATTTTTACTTCAGAGCAGGACGACTGGGACAAGCACGAGAGAAACATACAAAAACCAATTAGTTTCACGTTCGACTGCAACTGACAATTTTCACTTTTCTGTGTCTTCTTTTGTAATCCCCAGGCGTGCGCATCTTCCTACCGACAGTCGTAGTCAAAGGACTAGTAAACTTACTATGCAATTCTCAGCCATTGCGCAGAAGTGTAAGGATTGCTTGGAGACGAGTGAAACTTGTCTGGCAGCATTGTTACGACCGTTCTCACGTAGCAATTTAATTATTTCATTTACTCAGTGTGATAATGTTTGCCCGAGCGAAGATGACAATATCCAAATCCAAATGCTCGTGGAATCAAACCCCTCTCCTGATCTCTATGTCAGGTTTGCCAACCTAATATAGCCTGGCCTGAAGGGTTCTAGCGAGCTACCTTGACAGAAAATCAACTACGAACAAGGTTATCAGTTCAAGATCTTGCCAGTTTACCAGATTTGTCAATGTTAGAAGTTTATTTTAATGTTGACCTGAGAAAAATTCAGATCAGTTCTGCATTCGAAATATCGTGCCATGTTCTGGCATTCATTGACAAAGAAACAATGCGTGCAATTTCTGGTCTACGTCCCGTCTCAAGTTCAACGAATAACCCTTGTTTATTTAATTCCATGCAATACAACAAGACACAATCATTCTTTTCATGTGATTCTAATCTGACAATTGTTTTTCTCGTCTAGTAATCGATATTCAAATCAGTCAAAGTTGAGCAGTTATTAACAGTAGACCATAGGAGCCCACTGCCCCCCAGTCCATCTCCATCTTGACTGAGCTCATGGATTTTCCTTGCGTTTCACATGGGCATCCGCTGTCACAAATTGCTATAAATCCCAAGCTGCAGGGGAAGGAGGTGGCGCTCTTGAAGCAGAGGAATCAATGGCAGAACATTGATATAGCCTATGCAGCTAGCCGGCGGGGCAGCTAGTGCCCATGCAGCTAGCCGGATTAGGGCAGGGACTAGCTACCCCGCAGCCCCTCTTGTTTAATTCTTATAATGTATACGTATGCAGATTGTTTAAAATATCATGTCATAATTCAAAAGAATGTTGATATCAATTATTTAATTCACATTTTTTAAGTTATATGAGGAAAAACTATATCATAAAATAAAATCAAAGAAATTGTGATGAAACCTTTTTTAATGTTTTTAGTTTAGTATATATTAAAATCTCAAATGGATAATATTGTTGAGATTTGATAATATTTTCAACGATATTGAACGTTCTTTAATATACCGAAATTTCTTTAAATTTATTAGATTGTATACGTATTTTTTTTATTTTCCAAATATAAAATTAATATGAAAAACAAAATAATTATTTTTTATCATTTTTATATAATTAAATAAGTTTATAGATTTAGCTGCAAACATTTCCATATCATATATGGTGAATTTATAATATAACATTTAAGAAGAAAAAGACACAAACTTCACAAATAATAATATTAATATATTGTATATTTTGGGGAAACAAAATTCTCATATTATAATGTATATTGTAATATTAGATCTTAAAATAAGAAATATTGTTGAGAAAAAATTTCAACAAATTCAAATAACTAACCACCAAAATTTTCACTTATTTTATTATATAGAGTTAATATATAAAATTATTTTTTGGAACATGGGAAAATTGGGAACTTAGGTATGAGTGTATATAATAAAAAAAAAAATATTTAATTATTTTATTTATAATAAAATTAAATATGAATCAAAATATTCAATATTAACATTAATTTAATATAAATAATAAATATATAATCTCCATTTCTATAAATAATTCTTGGTGCTCTTTCAGTGATCTCTCTTTTTATATATATAAATATTAAAATGTTAAATATTAAAATGTTAAGTTCATTATGAGACATGACTAATCTTTGAAACAATCTGCCTTAAAAGTACAAAGGAACAATTTTACATATGTTTTTCTAGTTATTTTTAAGAGAAAAAGTAAAGAAACTCTAATGTTTAAGCATTGACTGCCACATACAATATGCACACACAATCCTCTGCCATATATATACATAAACAACAAAAGAAATACTCATCAGCATGACATCCCAGATATCGCCTTTACATTGAGGTGCCACACATTTCCTTAACCCATCAAGAGATTACTCCAATTTCTCAATTAAGGATATCGGTGTTAAGGATGTTGTTGGCCCTTTTTCCTACGAAGGTTTCAACTTAGGTTCATATTTTGTGATGTTTTTGGCCTTTCTTCCTACGAAGGTTTCAACTTAGGTTCATATTTTGTGGGCAGTTCAACATATTTCTCTAAAGGCTTTGTATTCCCTAACCTCATGGAAAGCGGGAACTCCCAAAGAAAAGTCTTCAAAGTTCCTAGAACTTTCCCAAGAGCTTTCTATTCCCCAACCCCAGGGAACTCAGGAACTCAAAAAAAAACACTCTTCAAAGTACCCGGAACTTTCCCAAGCTCCCATTACAGTTCCCCTGAAAAGGGAACGCTGAAAAAGTAGCGTGCTCCCATTACAACTCTCCCTCAAAAGAACTTTCCCATACAATTCCAAAGCTCCTGGGAGCACCAGAACCATTGGAACGAGTTTCCCAACTCTTGGGATCTGTTCGGGTGTAACAAAGCTTAATTCCAAGTTTTAAGACATTAAAAACATAATTAATTAAATTCCAAGTTTTGATCCATTAAACACATAGTTAATTCCAAACATTAAGACATTAAAAGCATCCTTTTTATATGCAACTACTAACAATGTCGTGAGTATTCCTCAATGCGCAATTGGTCGACGAGAATTTTGAATATCGGTTCCGTCACTTCCTTGTTAGAAATGGATTTGCCATCTCCGTATTGGAAAAGGAATTGAAGACGTTATGTTAAATTGAAAGTGAAGTTATTGCGATGCAATCGTACACTGTCTTCCTTAAGAAACTCCCCATTCATTTCCTCGAGGGAGAGATGAAAGGATGCCCTTCATTTTATTTAAAGCATTTCTCACGGTAAAATCAGGATTGTCTCTCATGAAACACTCCATAATTAAAGCCATGAAGCCATATCCCCGTGTTCTAACACTCTATGATTGAAGCCATCCCCCCGCATTCCTTCTCATCCTTCATTACAATAGTGAAAGCAAGTGACAAAGGTGTGAGTGAGTACTTTGCATAGAATGCTATGCATCCGATCTTGTTTAAACGCTTTTAAAATAAATGGAAATTTAGCCTCCAAATACCTCGAAATCTGTTATGTCATCGACGAGTGTGATCGTAAATTCTGAGAATTCCTGGATCTTAGATGGAAAATGTATTTTCTCCACAGCGTTGTCGGCAGAAGTTGACCCATAAGAGAAGCGGAATCAAATTTACAATGCACGTCCATGAGCTAGTGAAGGCATTCTTTATGTACTCATTAAACGTGGTGACATAACCCGTTGCTATCCATTCCGCTTCTTGCAGATAAGACTCTAAGGTATCGCAGCCAGGGGGCACAGTAAAATATATCGATGGTTAATGTTTTATTTAAGGAAAAGACGTATATATGTTAAAAAAAAAAAATGGTATTTTAAATTTTATTTATTTTGGAAATTTAGAATACTTCTTTGTGAGAGAAGGGTCTAAAATGAATAAATATAAGCATTTTCATTAAAGGTAAAGGTATATTAAAGGTGTTTGATTAGGTGGTTGAGGCGTTTGTTTTATATATAATAATAATTGGGTCGAGAGGCATTTTATGGGGTAGATTTTATGTAAAAACGTAAACATGTAAACTCTAAAGTAAATATAAACATAATGTTTAATATTTAATATTTTTAGTTTAATGTCATCTTTACTTAAAAATCAATCTAATTATTATTATGTATAACACTAAAACAAGAAGTATGGTAAGTAAATAAAAATATAAATAAACAAAAGATACGGTAAATAAATAAAACATTTTTTATATTTACTAGTATAATAAATAAACAAAAACTTGTAAGAAGAAATTTCAGCGTAAATCACATTCAGAAAATCATTGTCGACGCATTTCAAATCAACTAGTATGTTCAAGGTCAACGCATTTCGAATCAACTAGTGTGGTTCAAGGTCAGGACAAATTGAAGCATTCAGAAAATCATTGTCGACACATTTCGAATCAACTAGTGTGGTTCATCGTCATCGTCAGGACAAGTTGAAGAAACAGATCCAGTCTAGCAAGTTAAATAGTCTGAGCAGAGACTCCAACGGCTAAATATAATTAACGGCTAATTTTTGACTTTAGGAACGAGGTCAACTTTTCATTTATTAATTTAATATTATTATCATTATTATTATTATATTTTATAGAAATATTTTATATTTATTGGAAATAAGTTAAATTAGGTTAAAATAAATTAATTGGTTAGTTTTTTCAAAACTAATCATTATATTATTTAAATTATTAATTAATTATTATATATAATATTTAATTTAAAATAATATTATTAGGTGGTTTAGAAAAAGTTAGGATTAATAAAAATATATAAAGAAATTACCATACCTTAATGTAGTTTTAAAAGTAAATTATTATATATATATATATATAAATATATATATATATATAATATATATTACTAAATTAAAATAATAATAATTGGTTGTTAAGATAAGATAGAATTATAAAATATTAAATAATAAAATAATTCTTAATGGTTAGTTTTAAGATAGTAATTTTATTTGCTTTATTAAATTATTTATTAAATTATTATTAAAAAAAATTGGTGGTAAAAAAATTGGATTGAATTGAGGGCTACAATGATATTATTAAAAAAAGAATTTAAATAACAATTTATAAATTAAAATAAATCAAAATTAATAATAAATATAAATAAAATAAATTAAAATATATATCTTATATATATATATTATGAAATAAAAATAATCAATAAATTCTGAAAATAAAATTAACACCAAAATTGAAATAAATTAAAAATAAATATATGATCAGAATATAAAAAATGGGGTGGGGGTAGTTTAATAAACAAATATTAGTTAAGATTTAATTTATTAATAAGTGACAGGAGAAATATATAGAAAGAGCGACAAAGAACCGAAAGAAGGAGAAGGATAGGAAAAGAAAATCCCAAAACAAGAGGGATAAACCCAAGAAGGAAGGAAAAGATAGGGCTCTAGGGGGGAAACACCGAAAGATCGAAAAGGATAAAAAAAGGGGGGAGGAAAAGAAAGGCTAGGAGGAAAGTGAAAGGATCTAACAGCTACTGATCTTCTAGCCATCATCTCTATTGAGATTGTTAGGCCTTCTTTCAATCTCAATAGCCTCCCTGAGTTTACGATGATGGAAATGAGTAACTTCAGTAATAACCTCGGCCTCCTCTATACAAACCTGATGCTTAGTCTTTTCTACATGCTCTGCTAACGCTGAAGACTTGGTTCTCCCATGTCTTAGGTCAGTTGCATGCTTTTTGATCCTCTGATGGATGGAACGCCCTATTTTCCCGATATAGGGGGTCCCACAAGAACAAGGGATCAAGTAGACACCCTTCATGTCCTTACGGTCAACTGGATCTTTCACTGATCAGAGGGATTTACAAATGGTGTTGAGGGGCCTAAAGGTTGAAGGAATAGCATACCTCTTAAGGATTCGAGCAATCTTGTCCATGGTTCCTTCGACATAGGGAAGATGGACACCTGGTCGGTGCTCCCTCGGTTCTTTTTTTATTAACACATTTTTAGAGGCTTTAAGGAAAGCCTTCTGACCAAGGTGCCTACTATAGCCATTCTCCACAAAGACATTAAGGAGATGGGATTTCTCCTTATCGAGATTCTCCTTGTCGGAAATCCTAAGGGCACGAGTAGCGAGGGTATTAAGGGCACCCATCTTCTGAGCAGGGAAGTGACGGGAATTGGCATGAAGACATTGCTCAGTATGCGTTTTGTTTCGGAATACCGAGTGGGAGAAAGAGTCGTCCTTATTCTTAGAAATAAGAATATACAGGAAAGGTGGGCAACCATTGACTTCTTTTTCCATGGTGAACTTAATGGGAGAGGACTGATAATTGAGGTGATCAAAGAAGAGATCCAATTCCTCTTGGCCATGGGACCAGATGACATTAGTGTCATCTACATACCTTTTCCAAAACTTGGGAAAGAGACGAGCTGAGGCTAAAGCCTTGGCTTCGAAATCTTCCATAAAGAGATTCACAACAATAG
>APFE031478413.1:55722-155721 GCA_000404065.3 Pinus taeda | reverse complement strand
TCCATTCCCGACCATCGCACCCTACAGAGGAGAAAATCAGTATGCATCGCACCTTGTACACTGGGAAGGTGATATGCATCGCACCCTCTGCATTGAGCTTTCAGTATGGTCCAGTTTTTTACCGTTTATGAGTAGTTTTCAGTGGAGAACTTCTGGGAGATGATGTAATCAGTTGACCTTGTTCCTTTAGGTAGCAAAGCAACAATTTTAGGGACGTAGGAGCCCTCAGTTTATGGACATTTATGATTGGGGTTGAAGTGCCTAAAAATATCTATAACAGTTGCCCCCTAAAGCATGAGGTCGTTAATCTTTCTGATGTCGGGTGAAATGATTTACTATGAGGATCTGAAGTTTTTCCGAGCTGGGAGGCGACCTGTAATAAGATATAATACAATACATTATTTTGACAACATTGTTTCATGATCTAGCTGAGGCGGGCATTCCCATGCTCAGCTTTATAAATTCATTTTCATGTACATAGGAAAGACAATTGTCTCTGTGACAGACTGATGATATGGACACTTCATCCTTTGATTTGGATGATCATCTGTTCGGCAATGATGTACACTGGATGTTTTTATATTCCTGAATATATCACAGCCCGGATGGATGACACTAGATCCAGGGTCTTCAAAACTCGTTTAATCTTCACTCAGAGTACAAGTCGATCCATGTGAAAAATGTTCTGGAGTCGAACATGGAAAGACATCACCTGATTACCAGCCAATGATGTAAGTTGTTAACAAGCGTGAGAGGAATCACCAATAATGACAATGACCCTCAAGGTACTACAATACAATTCACATGGTGTGAAAAGGGACTTGGCATCGAACACCACATAAAATCTCTCGGTCAAATGCCATTGATGTAAACCTGTTGCCGATAGTGAGAAACTTGCCATTGAGGCATGCAAGATTCAAAGTACTGAAAGGGTTGTTCCTAAGTCAACTTCTTGGATAATGAGCTGATGTCGATAAGAAGTGACCCGTCACAGGAGGGCCTTAATGAATCCCACATCAATGACACGGAATGAAACAAATGATTTTGGAGGTGAAAACAAACTGACGATACAGGGTTCAGGGTGGCGGTCATGAAGGAATGAAGCATGAATGTATTACAGTGGGTGAGACACAGGTGAATTGTCTGAATGACTTATCTTGAACATATCGGTGACACTGACGATGGATTGGTAGTGTTAACCCCAAAGATGGATGGCGTGACAGACCAATGGTGATGACCAGTGAATGGAACAACCCATCCCAGCATGGATGCGGAAGGAAAGTGTCATGTTCAAGAGCGACTTGCTACCAATAAAGTTTCTTCAAGTTTTCTTCCCAATTTTCCCCAGTCATTGTTGACTAGTACCTCTTTATTATTGTCAAGCTTGAGGAGGATAACATATGCTTGTTCTATAATCCTCCCTTCGGGCGAACCTGTCGCTATATTTTAGCGAGCCTAGCGAAAGTGAAACTCGTTCTCGTCCATTTGGATGAGTTTGTCGCTATTCGGTTTTAACGAGTTTAATGACAAAGATAACTCGATCTCTTTCAATTTTAGAGAGTCTGAAAGAAATGGAAAGGAGACTCCAAAGATTGTTTTTCATTGTATAATCCCTTAAGTCCAAAAAAGCGTAAAATAATACAAAAGGGATGAATTTTTGATAGTTTTAACAAGCCGAACAAGACAAGCGCTCGATATTTTTGTGTAATAATCCCTCAGGTCCAAAAAGATTAAAATCTAGAGGAGGGATAGCACTTCCGATGCCTTTAACAAGCCGGAGAGGCCAATCGCTGGGCAATCTTTTCATATTTTATGAGTCAGGTGAAAAGAGATTAAAGAAGACTTGTTTTCGAGGAACGAGTGATGGTTTCAGGTAGAAGCTGATTCCAGGTAAGATTTGGAATTGTCCAATCACAGCAGTGTCACAAGGATGGCTGACAGAATCACTCTTCACAGATGTTCCTCTAAGGGGTAAAAAATCATATGGGGGTGAATGATCGGCTAAAAAACAAAGTGGAGGTGATGGCCAGAACACGACCAAGGCTCAAAAGCTAGCGATAAGGCACTCACAATGGTTATTTACCGGTTCATTTTTTAACGAGCTTAAATGATGGGGGAAACATTTGCTCATGACTCATGTTTATTTTTTAATGAGCTTTACTATGCGCTAAAAATTCTCGTGGAGAGTTTATTTCTTAACGAGCTTGAACTCTGCGACAACATTGCTCGCGATAAGTTTGTATGGCCCCCACATAATAATGCAAATCGAGGTGCATGCCCCCCAAGCTTCATTGCATTCAACTCGGTGGTTGGAATGAAGGTTTACCTTCGAGATCTTTGAAAGACTCGATTTGGAAAGGGAGTTGTTTAATTTTTTATAGAGGTTGACAAAACAAAAGAACTATCCTCATGGCGACCTTTGATCACAACTCATAAGGGGTCATGAAGGAAATATCTGGTTCTAATGCCCCCAATACATAATGTACAACATCACTGAATTGATCATCCGATGATGTATCTATCGTAGGGCTTGGAGGAAATGCCTCGTGATGATCTATACTATCAAAATGTTCTGAGTTCTTCTCCATTTTTGTTGATGTAGAAGATCTCATGGGACAGGTTTCCACTGTGGCCACTTCTGCCAGCTTACTCGGAGGCAGAAGGGAAAAAGTCCCCATTAATGAAGGGTCTTTTAGTAGGCCTACTCTAATATTTTGAAGTGACTGAGAGCTTTCGTGGATCATCGGAATGCTTCATGTAACTTGTGAACTGTTGGGGAGAAATGTTTGTTGGTCGACGATTGTGATTCCTCCTTGGAAGGGAAATGCAATCTTTCTGAAGTATGTCGACACAACGGCAACCATAGCATATATCCAGGGCCTTCCCTGTAGAATGTTGTAATCGAGGTTTTTGTCTAACTTCAACATCAATTTCTACTGTTTTTCCCCCCAGTTCAACTTGCAAGTTACTTAAAATCCCATATGGAGTGTATGTTTTCCCATCAAATTCTTTTAACGTCGTTGACGATCGTGACAAGGGTGGTGAGCCTAAATCTTTCCAGAAACTCATTGACATAATACATGTAGATGCCCCCTCATCAATAATTGTTCGATGAATAGTTTTGTTGAGGGCTTTCACTTGAATAAGGAAAGCTAGTTGAGCTGGTAGCTAAGGGTCATATCCTTTGTGATCAAAGGCCACAAGATTGGAATCCATTGGGTAAATCCCACCTATCTCTGATAATAAAGGCTGCTTTTGGGAAGGGCAATTTTGCAGTACCTCAAGTGTCAACATAGCGGATGACGATTGGGCTAGATCCTCCACTATATTATAATGCTGTGCTGCTTTGGCACGAGGATTAAATGTTGATTTGTGTACTACTCCCTTTGGCGGCTTTATCATTAGCTCAGGAATGATGGGTGGCACAACTTTGGTCGAAGTTGTTGTCGAACTACAAGGTTGATCTGTAGCCTTGTTGTTCGACAACTGTGGATTTCTGTAATCTTTATTCCTTGTCGATATCAAAGCATCATTTTGTCGTTTTGAAATGGACAACATAAGCACTCGGGACGGGGAAGCATTGTCTCTAGCAACCAGATTTGTTCTTGGGTTCGAAAATGGATTAGTCAATACCGCTGAGGTTTTTGAATTCTTGAAGAATTTTCTAAGCTCAGCTTTATATAGACAATCTCTTGTCCGATGATCCTCATCTCATATCTGACACCCTGAAGGAGGTTTCCTTTTCCCAAAAGGGTTTGCAGAAGATTTTTTAGGAGATGACTCCTCTTGTTTCTTCTTTTTCCCTTTCTTTTTCTTCTTGCCTCCTGGTTGCTTCGGTTCTTTTCCTTTGTCAGTCGACACGACATTAACCTCCGAGGCGAGAAGTTTATCATTTGCATTTTGACTAGAAAACGTACGAGCTTTCTTTGATGTAGCCTTTACGGTTTTCGTGCTAGTTGTACCTATCACGCCATTGCCGGCATGAGAGTCTTTGTTTGATTTAGGAGGGGGAGGAACGAAAAAATCCGGTCTAGGAGCATCAGGGATTTTATCGTAGAGCGTGCCAGACTGAGTATAGATCAAGTCTAGATATTGTGCACGAGCAATAGCTTTCTCTTCAGTGACGACTCCTCCCTTTGCCACATCTTCTATAATAGATGGTAACAATGACTTAATAAAACATTCAACCAACAGTTGATCAGGAACACATGTTTTTACCATTCTACGACGACGTCGCCACTCATGAATATGATCAGATATGTGAGTGGTCATCGTTTGTTTGAAATTGGTAAGAAACTTTGTTCCCGTTTCGTACCTTATGGGTAACTGAAAATGGGTTAAAAAGGTTTTGGCTAGGGTACTGAACTTATCGAATGAAGCTCTAGGCAATTCGATATACCATTTTGCTGTCGGACCAGTTAACGTTTGCTGAAAAAGGTGAAGCCTGATCGAATCATCGTTGAGAGTGCTTGATGAACACCATAGATGAAAGGTCATCACATGATTCGACGAGTCTTCACCCGGATTTCCATTAAATTTAGGAATATCTGACAGAAGTTTATGTGGAATCGTTGGCCACCAAGGGGCATAAGCAATTGGATCAGTTGTCAATTGGTTTAGATCTGGTAATTCTAGAGTTGCTACAAAGGGAAACTGTTGATTTAGGTTAGGGGAAGCATACCCAGGATAAGATGGAATTGCCTGAGCAGTGGGTCTTTTCATACCAGCATAATGTATTTGATGCTGGTAAATTTGATAAGGTTGATGGGCATAACCATTATAGTATGGTTGTTGATAACCGCTTTGGAAATGCGGTTGCCCATTACTTACAAAGACTTGTTGCTCAGGTCCCTGATATGATTGCTGGAATTGTGGTTGTTGATTTTGAACCAGCCATGGTTGTCGGACCATTTGCTGTTGTCCAATACTAGATGATTGACCAAGATGAGGAGTCATAGTACCTGTTTGAGCCTGAGTCACTCTAGATAAGGAGGCACTAACCTGAGGTTGTGATTGAATCACTGAGACAAGAGGTTGTTGTATTGCAACCTGAGAAACTTGGGGTTGACATACAATAGGTAGCGCTTGTACTTGCGATGCAGTCACCATAGCAGGTATAGTGGGAATATTTGACATAGGGTGGATTGGTTGCATTGAATATACAACCCTTGGTTGCTGAGGTAGTATTGGCACCCAACCGCTGGATGTAATTCCAGTTTGACTTGAACTTTGTTGTAAACTCCCATATGGTTGTTCTCCAGGAGGGAACAATGAAAAGGCACACTGCCCCCCATATGGTGGCAATCCAGTACTTAAAGGGTAGATTGGCCTTTGAAGACACATTGGATCAATTTGTTGAGTTTCAACATTAGAAATACCAGATGAGAATCCGGATGAAGAAATAGGAACTAACCATGTCGTCGAAACAGTCCCTGATTGGACTCCAGCTTGTTGTTCATAACTTGCCGAGACAGATGGTACACCAGTGAACATTGTTGGAGTAGCAACAGGAGGTTCTGTTGCTGCTGCATCAGATGACACAGTCCTCGATGTTGACGGTTGTTCAGACATATTTAGTCTATCCAAAAGATTTCCTAGTGATTCTATAGGAACATGCGATGAAGGGAGACTAATTTCTAAGACCAACGAGGGAACAGTGACATTATTCCGATAAAATAAATTTTAGATGCTTTGACACAACTTGTTTTTTCAATTTTAAAGAGTCGAGAAAAAACAAAAGATGACTCTAGTCACCTTTGATTTTTATTGAGCTTGAAGTGACAAGTGCTCAGAGGACCTTTTAATTTAAGGAGTTTGAAAAGGAGCAAAATGGACTTCTATGGAGATCTAGGAAGAGAGGATTACCAAACCAATCGCAAAACTGCAGAATACTTTTTATGGTACGACAGTCAATCTTCCCGAATGTTGTGTTCGGTGCATTGTGATCGATAGGGTAGCAGACACGGCTTCCTGAGGATAAAGGATGCAGCCTATTGTGGTCTCCCAATATATACTCGACGGTACGTGGGAGCACAAGTCCGTACTGGCACTTGCCGTCTTAGAGTGGAGGAATCACCCAACCAACAATGAAAACAATAGTTACCAGGTTTTACAACGTCGGAATATGTCTCTAGCCTAGACCTCTAGATGTTGTGCGTTAGGTTGCAAAGCGTTTTTAGATTCATTAAATTTATTTTAAGTTGATATTGTTTAAAAATTTTCCTTTCAGGTTCACTGCGTGATGTGTCTACAATTCCTAAAATGTAGTCTAAGATGATAAACAACTATTTAATCTTCTTTTGGCATTGAAAATCCTAGCAACTAAGGAAAGAAAGTTGAGAGTCTTTCAACAAAGAGCACAGAGCACACACTAAATGCACTGTCCTAAATCAAACCAAGAAGTCTAAATGCAAATGCACATGCATGTATTTGTTTTCAACCTTCTTAATGTATGAATGAAAATAAGAAAGCTAAGTGCAAATCTGAATTATTTTCAAAGCGACAATACTCAACAAATTTCCTTTCAAAATGAAGTGAAGGTAAGGGAGACACTTTGTGATTTCAAAATGAAAATTGCTTTTCAACACTTTAAAATCTACTAATTCAAATCATATACAAGAGTAACAGTATAATCGACTATCAAGAATAATGGGATTCTCTTCTATAACTGAAAGCGACAGTTACGACACCTTCAGATTAAGAAACGACAGTTTGACTTTGCTACTTCTTTGCAAAAGAGAGCTAAAAATGGCACACAATACATAAAAACACTTACAGTTCTTTGCACAATAGAGGTGGAATGATGTAAGAGAAAGGGGTTTTCACAGAGATATACTGACCACAGACAACAAAACTCCTGAATAGAACTAAAAATAGTGATGGAAAAACCAAAGTCTGAAGGTAAAGTTAACCTTCCCTGACCATCACACATGTCACACAGGGAATTCAGTATGCAGCGCACCTACTGCACACAAGAAGTGTGATGCATACAGACGGCCTTGAAGGCAGGGTGCGATGGTATGAGTGCGAGACTTTTAACTAGTTTTTTGCTCACAATTTGCAATTCAGTTCAGGGATTTAGGCCGAGTAAGTGATGTTCAGTAAATGTAAATCACAGGGGTTTATCTAAGGAGGTTACTAGAGCCACCACTTATGTCAATTAGAATGTTTGCAGATCGATTGTTTAATTCATAAACAAAACCCAGAGATAGACTGAAGCAGAATTGATCTAATCTACATTTGTATAACAAATGCAGTCCGAAGGCTAGCTGGCTTGACTTCACGCTCCGTCTGTAAGTTTATAAAACAAACAAAGATAGGCTACTAGACAATCTATTCGCTCCCTCAGTGGAGTCGCCATTTTGTTACCGGGAATAGTGTCCACTCAGAGCTGCTATTCCCACTAAGACTGGTAGCTATCTTAGAAACAAACAAGTAAAGTCTAATTTCACTTTCCTTTATGAAAATAGATAAGAATGGAACAAGGACACCAACCTTAGTCTTGTGGTTGGTTCCCTTGCTTGATTCCTCTCCTTCCTAATAGGTCTTTGCCACTTCTTCTTCATCTACCCAGCTTCAAAGAGCACCTGTGGAATCAAAGCAGCATACTACTATCAAAGAATAGAGATCTATATTCATAAATAACACAGGACATAATATGTGTTAACCATACAGATGCATATATAATCAAACATACAAGAATATGTAGAAAAACTTGAATAACTTTATTAATATTAAGAAAAGCAAGAGGATTACAACCAATAGTTTTGACCTAGCATCATCCTCTAGCAAGAAAGCCCTTCTTCACCTCAAGTAAAGCTTAGATCACCTAAGACTATGAAGTTTTACCAGAAAACCAACAACACTTCTCTACAAGATACAAAATTCCAACCTCTGGATCTCTATGATGAGGGATCCATATATAGTTGATTATAGGGGGGTGAATCATCTTCTGGGGTTTTGATTAGTGTCCTCTCTCTGATAGTTCTTGATTCCACTTGGAGACTGATGATCTCTTACTCATCCCTGGTCGAAAACAGAGAGGCAAGTGTCAGAGGGGAAGCTTCGGGAAGATTCCATGATCTTCCACCTTGCAAATTGTCCCTGCCATTTGTCCATTCCCGACCATCACACCTTATAGTGGGGCCATTCAGTATGCATCACACCCTTTACACTGGGAAGGTGATATGCATCGCACCCTCTGCACTGGGTATTCAGTATGGTCTAGTTTTGACCATTTATGAGTAGTTTTTAGTGGAGAACTTCTGGGAGATGATGTAATCAGCTGACCTTGTTCCTTTAGGCAGTGAAGCAACAGTTTTAGGGACTTATGAGCCCTTAGTTTATGGACATTTATGATTGGGTTTGCAATGCCCAAAAATTTCTATAACAAGAAAGCGAAGGGGGATGGGGGGTAGGAGGCATAGGGGAAGGGGGAAAGCAAAAAGACCTTGGCTATTACTAGATTCTAGCTTCTGCAAACTCTCTGGTTGGGAGGGTGAATACTGCAAAGAAACCCGAGGGTTATCAGGGTGGCTTTATTCTCTTTCACTTTCGGATCTAGTCAAAAGAGTACTATAATCAGTCTCTACAAAGGTCTTCAGGTCTTGTTCATGATATCTCTTTCTGGTATCTACTTTGTATCTCTTTCCAATTCGAGTTACTCTGAACTCTTCCTTAGATGTATTTTCTCTTCTTCCAAACATAAGTAAACTAGCAATCTAATTTCATATGTAAAAATCTCTTTTCACACAAAAGCATCTTAATCCAAAGCTTCATAGAATTTAAATACCTACCTCACGGTCCTTTTAAGAATCTTCATTTCACTATACTATAGGAGATAGTCGAGTCTATGAAAAGCGCAGTAATGAATCCTCCCAAGATGCTATCAATCCAGAAATCGGCAACCATTGAAATGTTATTGTTAGTGCACTTGAGTCGTTGTATCAGTTTAGGAGTCCAAACCGTAGGTTCTTCACCTTTAAAACAATTATTATTTTCAATCAACCTCGATATCCACTCGTACAACTCAATAGGAAATGAAGTGAATAAAATATCGTATTGATATGTAATAATATACTTCTGCAACGAAGCTTCATATGTCATACAAGGGTTTATGTTTTCTTGATCTGCAAATTCTTACTCTTTCAAGTCTATCCAGTCTGAAATATCCTTCTTTGATGGTACCACATCCACATATACTTCAAACAGATCAGGGTCCTAGAAACAAAACCATTTCTTGGCTTGGTTTGGGTTGACCAAGGTTCAATCTATACCATGCACTAACAAAACACTCAATCATTGGCCCTTTCGACAATGACCTGCAAACAGATCATAGTCGCACCCGAAGTGACTATGAGAGGATGCATAACCAAGTTTCTCTAGCCTTGAGGGATTGAGAGATGTGGTATTATTATGTTCTTATTCTTAGTAATTATAAATCACTTCTCCACATTCTATTAATCACTTAAACATGCCATATAAACCATCACTGATTTGAAGTAAAACACAACTGTAATAATTGTTACTCTGCAACTAATAATAAGAAAATATACACATCAAAACACCAATTTACCATGGTATACTCTAGTGTAGGGCTACATCCACAAGAAATGTTGCTTAATATAATAAAACTTTGAACAATAGAGGGTTCTTGGCCTACGTACTAAGTTGTGGGTTGTCTGCACATTCAGCTGCAGAGTCAAGCCTCAATGCACTCACAATAATTTTCACATAACATTGATCTGGATTAATTTTATTTGATTATTCTCTTCTTAATATTTTACCATATATATACTATTACATTGTAGGGAAACATCATCAAAATACCATGGTCCAAATACCATGGACTCTTTAAAACAAGCAATTATGGTCCCAAAACCATTCCCTTACAAAATCACATGCATTTAAAAAAAGGGAGGGGCTTCAAACAACCCTAAAGCCCTTATGCCACTGCACGGTATATTCAAAGTTCTCCACTGCATAGTTCACTTCGCTCTTCGTTGCGCGCTCCATTGTATGCTCTGCCCCACAAAATTCAAAGTATTTACCAAAATCAAGGTGAGGTTGGGCTATGCCCAACAACTTCTCAACGCATAACATAAATCAATTGAACAAGTTTTGGCAAACAATTTCATTAACAATAGATAGACAAAGAGTTAACAAACATAGAGGCATATAAATAATTTTCTCATTAATAAAATATAACTATGTATTAAAATGGATACATATATAATGTGGGCATGTGAAGCCCAGGCTTCTCAGCCTCTATCTCTTCTTCTTACATTGGAGCTTCTGTTCTTCTCATCCTCTAATACTCCATAGCACACCTCTTCTAAAAAAATCCTCCTCTTTAAAAAGAAAGTTAAAATTGGATAACCCAAAGTCACAAGATGAATCATTTCCCCTTCTCCACAAAATAAGGGAAACTAAAACTATATCTATATTAGGAAATAATTACTCCAACTGATTCTAAAAACAAAACTCACTTCCTAATGTAAATATTTACAATTTCTCACAAAAACATTGAAATTTCTCCCGGCATCATGTGACCATCCCATCACTTTGGCAAGATTTTGGTCCAATCTTCATTGAACTTTGTGCTCCATCTATGTAGTTTCAACAGACTCCCAAGGTAGAGAAATTTATGTCCTCGTAGCTATATGCATTTGATATTCTTGTAACAACTTCAACTCATGAGTTGTAACACGCCTCTAGAGTAACAAGTCTCCACCTTGTGACAAGATACATCGCAAAACTTTCTCATGAGTTTGGGATTTTGGCATCTTCCTGTTTCTCTTCTTTGGAACTCTTCGAGAACTCCTTGCTTTAGGCTATAGAAAATATCCTCACCTTCCTCTACTGTCACTTGCACAATGAAAATTAAAAGTCTTACCAGATCTTTAATCCACTTGTACCTTCTTCTACTATTTCTTCTGCAAGATATAAACTTTACTTGCTGCTAAACTAGTCAAACTTGCCAATACATTGCTAAAATTCACATGCTATCTCTTCATGTAACCAATTATACCTTCCTACTTTCCTTTTGTCAATACCATCTTCTAATTCAGTCCTTGGTTGAAATTTGTTGTCTCCAGGGTACTCATCAAATATTCATCTACTTTATCCACTCTAACAACATCCACATTATCATCTACACACATGTCTTCATCACCCTTAGGTTGTTCTTCCATGAGTAGTGTAAGCGTCTGTCAGTCCTGCTAGTCACCGGTGATCATATGCTCTTACAAGGTTTTTGTTAGGGTTTCAAAATCAAATTTTATCATTTCATTAGGTTTTAAAAATAAAATTTGGTCACTGGCTAGTGCGTCTAGGTCACTACTGCTCCCTTCACTTACTCATGGTCTTCATCACTCATCATGGTCATTGTCTTCTTTGAGGTATCATATCTTCATTCAAGTGTCTTGGGTCATGAAATGGTTAAATTCCTAATTTTAGGTCATGGTATAGGGCTTCACTCCATGTGTCATCATGATACAATATGTCAAAACAAAAAGCTTGTCCATCATTTGATTCAATGGGTAAAGGGAGTTAGCATCTTAGGGAAATAAAAATAAAGGTAAAGCTAATGTTTTATTTCAAATAAGACATTGCTACAATACATTACCTCATCTCATCATCTCGCAAAGGGACGTATGATGTCAAGCCACTACCAAAGAAAAAAGTAAATTTCAAGCTACAAAGGACCATCCAAAGCATCAAAATGGTTTCATTTCGGAATTCACAGTTTTAGGCATCTCCTTTGCAAGTAAGTAAACATCTGACACCTCTTATGCATCTTTTGTTTTCAATAACTCAGTGAAAAGCCCTCACCTAGGGTTTCACTATGCTTTTGGTATATTAATGATTTTTCTTCATTGTAGTGAGAAAAATCATATGTTTTATGTTCTATAACCCCCAAAAATACCTTAGATATCCCTCTCAACCATTCCCATAACCATTACCTTCATTTCCCCTCATTTTCCCTAAACCCTAGGTCAATTTTGCGTTTTTTCAATTTTCTAGGCTAGGACTATGTTTTGGAATTTTTGACACATTTACCTCACTCTTTTCAAGAAATTAAACCTCCCTAGACTCCCTAACATCTATCCCTACTCCCCAAAATTTTCCCAAGAATTTAGAGACCCTTAAACCCCTTCATCTTCCTCCATTTGCAAAACAATCCATTTTCTCTTTGAGGCCATTTGCTACACATAAGGACATTTTGTTTCAAAATATGTTTCTAACCACATGAACATTCATTATACAAAAGTGAGAGAGGTGGTTTTTAACCACAAACCAAGGAACAAAAACATCCTTCATTTTATGCACAAGTGTTATGATCTGAGATAAATTCCCAAAATACACTTGCTATGGGAGAGTTGCTCAATATTTTTGTGACCAACTACAAACTTGGATTTAGAACAAATGGGAAATTATTTTTTCCACTTGGAGGAGGTTTTAGTTCCTAATATTTGATGAGCCTTATCATTGGGTAATTATATGGGCCTTAATTCACCTCCTAGCTTATTCAAACCAACTATTCTCATAACTTATTGAATACTTTTGATTATATTTTGTTTATGAGATGAGTTAGAGTTGAATATTTTGCTTTGTGGTCTATTGTGAATTTAATGCAGGATTAAAGGATAAAAGCATGGAATTCTGGCAAAGTCCTTGGTAAAAAATCAAATGGGACAAGGGAAAGGAATTATAGGAGGTAAAACCTCCTCATTTACTACCCCTCTATTCAAATATTCCTCCATCAGCTCGTAGTGAAAACAACCAAATCATGAGGACTACAAGGTATCCAAGTAAGTGAAATACAAAGCACCAATTTATCTTGAGTTTGGAAGCTGAGCCTCCCTAATTTTGAGGAAGTCATTGGAGATTGCAGATGTATAGGTAGAGAGGCCTAGGACCTCAGTAGGATTCAGATTTTTGATAGTAAAACTCTACTCTATTTTTAAGCTACAAGACTTGTGATAGTTTTTGATGTAATCCATTGTTTTGATAATGAGAATGAGTTTTGTTTTGAGCCACCACAGAGTTAACTCAGAGGTATAAAGCTCTTGGGTTAGGGCCCAACCCTAGCAGCCAAGGCTCCTCTTTTTTGTACATGTATTCTTAGTGTAGATTCATAACTTACTTTTTAGTTTCTTTATTAGATGCATTTCCATTACAAGTAGTGTAGATTAGATTGGTTGTGCGATAGTTTGCTTCCATTTGTTCCTTCTTTCAATTAGCAGGCTAGAAAGGAGAAAAAGGATCACCATAAGGTTGTTAGCATGTGTCTCAGCCTTAATTCCTTCCTTTGGGACTAGGAACTTGAGGAACAGACCCTTCAATAGCCCCAAAAACACAGATTTCTAGTTATTGCATGAGCTTTGGGGATTGTTCTCTTGATTCGGCATTTGGTTCATTTCATTGTCATTTTTTTCCATTACTCCATTTCTACAATAAGATCTCACTCATGCTTTCATTCCCTTTAGCATTCTCTTCATGCATAATACAAGAAACTGATTCATTCTTTTCTAGTTTACGAAAATGTATCTTATTGCATATTTATTGGGAAACATATATGTTTTAAGCACAACATATACTTTAGGAAGAGACCCAGAATTCATCACCAATAGCCACCTTCCACTTCATCCATCCTAACCATCTCTTGTTACACAATCACCATCACTAGTTTTTTTCATTCTTCATTGAAGTTCCCCTAGATACATTGAGTGAATCTAGCCATCTGTAATCTTGGATATTGACTCCCAAGTATTCCTAGACCTTCTAACACACCATCCCACTCACCGCACACCTTTTCCAAGCTTCCCAACACCTCCAACACCTCACAATTAGCTCTCGACCGTATCCTGTAGGTTTTCCTGAAAGAGCCCGTTTTGAGGCCGAGTTGATGGGAAACCTCTAGGAAGTCACAAAAAGCCTCCTAGGACCCTACCACTTCATAAGCCTCTTAGCCATCATCAATCACCTTCCATCCACCTGTCACATCCACAAGAACAATTAATTGGCATACTTGATTTTGCCTAAAAAGAATAAAAAAAGTGAAAATAGATTTACTTTAGTTTTCTTACTTACACATTAGTATTGCTTGATGCTCTTTACTTCTATTGCTTATATAGCAGCATTAGTTTAGTGTTGATTTAGCAATTTGGCTTAGCATAGTTGTTTAAATGGTTAATTAGGATATGGTGTGATTTAGCATTACATGTTTTTTGCTTCATTACCGTAGTAGAGTAGCTCTCTTAGAGTAGATTTTATCTTCTTCCATCAAAGAAGCAAGCTTCTTCTGACTCTATATAGATCTGGCTTGGAACCCCTAGGGTCTCTCGCTGGATGAACATTGACAATAGGCAGGACCTTCAATTTTACTTGTGCATATAGCACTGTCACCTCCAACTTTGTATGAACCCCGAGTTGATAAGTAATGTTGGTAGCGCAAGAGTTGCAGAATCCTTGTTGCAATACCGACGCTCATCATTTTTTGGCACCATTGTCGGAGAGGTGTCTGAGTAGAATGTGATTACTGTTTTATTTTCTTCTATTTCTTGTCTTCAAGTTTCTACCATTAGTTTATTTCTGTAAAAGTAATCTAGTAGCTTCCTTTATTTCATTTTTCATTATCTACTTTCCTTTCCATTCTGCAAGTAGAATTTCAATTCAGCAAGGAGATTTTTCGTTCTGTATGCGTCGACAAAGGAATTCGAATGTGATTTATGCTAAAAATTCTTCTCAAAAAACATGATATGAATCGCAGAAGTTTAAGTTCATTGATTTTCATTCAATCAACAATTTCATTTCTGCAAAGTACTTTCCAGACTTAAAAAATTCTACAAAAAACAACCCTAAAACATTTCCTTTCATGCATCATAGGAATAACGAAAATTTAGGAAAATTTTTGCCAAATACCCCCACCGCATCCAACAACCAACCTTCTCTCTTTTTTAGTGGCTGTGAATTGGAGGAACCTTTAGGTGAGAAACCCGACATATTTGAAGAACCTACAGGGGAAGAAGAAGAAGAGGAACCCATTCCTACTAAAACAATGGCTGAAAACCGAAATGACAGAGGGAATAGAGAGAGAGAGTCGAGGGTTCCTTCTCCATCAGGGAAACCAACGAGGACACTAAGATGAAGAATATAAGCCCCTCTACCCTACCTCATTTCCATGGCCTAACCTTAGAGGACCCCGACACTTTTCTATTTGAGTTTGTTGTTATATGTTGATCCTATGACTATAGAAATGATGAGAAAAAGTTAAAACTGTTTCCATCTACCCTCAAGGATGCAGCATTAACAATGTAAATTTTGAAACGGGAGGTGATACTGTTACCCGTTTCGTAGATATAGCAATAAAGTGACCTGATTTTGAAAAGGGGTGATGTAGAATGCACATGTTTTTTTTTTGGGCATAGTTTTTTGCACTTTAATTTTTTTTTTATGTACATTGTCTTTTAGAATGGTAGTGATTGTCATGTTGATTTAAAAAAGTGGTAATTCTGCATCAGACCCTTTTTTTAAAAGACTTATTTTTTGACTTTAAATTTTCTAATGTATGAAATGTAAATAACTATTTTGTAAATTTAAAAAAATTTTAAGTGGTCTTTTTCTTCATATTTTCTTGTTTTTATGTTAATTTTAATTTTTTTGTAGTGAGGTTTTTATTGTTTTGCATTTCTAAATTAGAAGGTCGATATTTTGAATTTTCGATATTCTACATATTTATACATCTTTAATGAATTTTTTAATCCACATGAAATAATTGTTTCTAAAAAACAATATTTTTTAACAATGGACATAAAAATAACCATTTTTAACATAAATATAACTAGAAAACTACACGTTTTGATAATTTTTTGCTAAAATTGACATGTCAAAATCACAATTTTTATACGAAAATTTTAACTGAAAATGGTTAAATAATAGATTTTTTTTATGAATTTCATGTCAAAAAAATAATAATAATCACTTTTTTTTTTCAAAAAATAATGATTAACTTAAAAATTAATGCGAAAATCACATATTACAAATATTGAACGCATAACAACCTTAGTTGAGTGTTTATTCTTCTCATAAAATGTCAAAGTCAAAATATTATAAGTATAGCTACTTAATAGTTACAAAAAATGAGCTTGATTTCCAATCATAACATAAATTTAATCAACAATATCACGTAATTCAAACTCTTCGTCCTCTACACTTTCATCATTGTCTTCTTCCACAATATTTTCTACTTCCTTTTGCTCATTTTCCTCTTCTAATGGATCTTTAATGTCTGCGAATCTCCCAATGTATGTCTTTCCAAACATTCCATGTAATGGTGGTTGGGGTTCCTTTGCCTTTTTTTCCGCACGTGATTCACTAAATTCCCCTTTCTTCAACCTAATTTATTGCATTGCATCTGGAAGAAATTGAAGAGCATTAATTCTTTGCTGAATGAAATTGCACTATATTGGATCTTTTTCAATTGCAATGCAATTTCTTCCTTTTTGAAGGCAACATGCTAGTGTTGTACCTAATTATCAAGCAGAAAAGAAATAATGAATAAATTAATAAATGAGATATTATTAAAAATAACTTTATTGCAATTCAATTCATATAATAAACTTACCTGAGCCAGAAAATAAATCCAGAACCCAATCTCCTTCATTTGAACATATGTGTATAAGATAGTTAATCAATAATTGTGGTTTTTGATAAATGTTAACTATCTCTCCTTTTGCTTCTTTGTCTTCATATGTTAGTTTTCTCACAATAGCATCATAAGTTAGTATTTGACTATTACTCTTTCCGTCTACTTGATTAAAAATCATAGACATATGGCTATCATCTTTTGCCCAACTATCAATATGAATGAACTCACAATCATTTATAAATTGTTGATCTTCAAGGTTAAGAAGATTTGATTTTTGCCTATAACATGAAATAGTAAAAGTTCAATTAACTTGTACATAAATGAATTTTTTAACATTAATCAAATATACATATTAAACTTCTTACCATGCAAGCTACATCCTTGAATTTACTTTCCCCTTGAAGCTTGACAATAACCATAACCTCGATGGCCCAACGGCCTACAGGGGTGGCAGGGAAATTCCCAGAATCGCCCTGCCACCCCCGCGGATTGTTGTACTGTTGGGGTGGGGCGGAGGGCAAGGTGATTCCCAAAATCACCCCACCACCCTCACAGGCCATTGGGCCACTGGGGTGGGGCAGAGGGTGTGGTGATTCCCGAAATCACCCTGCCACCCCCGTGGGCCATTGGGCTACCGGGGTGGGGCGGAGGGCGAGGTGATTCTTAGAATCACCACACCACCCCCGCGAGTTGTTGGGCTGCCGGGGTGGGGTGGAGGGCAGGGTGATTCCCAGAATCACCTTGCCACCCCCGCAAGCCATTGGGTCATCAGGGTGGGGTGATTCCCGAAATCACACCACCAACCCCACAGGTCGTTGGGTCGCCGGGGTGGGGCGGAGGATGGGGTGATTCCCAGAATCACCTAGCCACCCTTGCGAGCCATTGGGCTGCTGAGGTGGGGTAGAGGGTGGGGTGATTCCTGAATCATCATGCCACCCCCACGAGTCGTCGGGCCACTAGGGTGGGTCAGAGGACGGGGTGATTCCTGGAATCACCCCACTACCCCCGTAGGTTGTTGGGCTGCTAGGGTGGGGCGGAGGGTGGGATGATTCTTGGAATCACCCTGCCACCCTTACAGGTTGTTGGTCCACCAGAGTGGGGTAGAGGGCAGGGTGATTCCTGTAATCACCCAACCACCCTCGCAGGCCGTTGGGCCACTAGGGTGGGGCGAAGGACGGGGTGATTCCCGAAATCACCTCGCCACCCAGATGGGTCATTAGGCTGCCAGGGCGGGGAAGAGGGCAGGGTGATTCCCGGAGTCACCCTGCCACCCTCGCGAGCCGTTGGGTTGTAGGTGTGGGGCGGAGGGCAGGGTGATTCCCAAAATCATCCCGCTATCCCCGCGGGTGGTTGGGCTGCGGGGATGGGGCGGAGGGTGGGGTGATTCCCAGAATTGCCACGCTACCCCCACACGCTGTTGGGTCACTAGGGTGGGGTGGAGGGCGAGGTGATTCCTGGAATCAACCCGCCACCTCGGCATGTTGTTAGGCTACCAGGGTGGGGTAATTCCTAGATTCACCCTGCCACCGCCGCAAGCCATTGGGCCACCAGGATGGGGTGGATTCACCCTACCACCCACGCGGGACGTTAGGCCACCGAGGTGGGGTGGAGGGTGGGGTGATTCTCGAAATCACCCCGCCACCCCTGTGGGATGTTGAGCCGCCAGGGTGGGGTGGAGAGTGCGGTGATTCCCGGAATCACCTTGCCACCCTCGCAGGCTGTTGGGTCACTGGGGTGGGAAGCCTCGGCCCCACCATGGTGGTCCGACAGCATGTGGGGATGGCATAGTGATTTCAGTAATCACCCCACCACCAATACCCCCCGCCCCACCTCGGCGGCCCAATGGCTCGCGGGGTTGGCGGGGTGATTCTGGGAATCACCCCGCCACCCGCACAAGCCTTGGGCTGCCAGTGTGGGGTGGAGGGCTGTGGACAACCTCCGCACCACCCCCACAACCCAACGGCCTGCGGGGTAGGCCGAGTGATTCCCATAATTGCCCTACCACCCCCTCGGGCCATTGGCTGCTAGGGTGTGGCGGAGGCTGCGGGTTGCAGACAGCCTCCGCCGCACCCCGGTGGCAGGGGTGGCGAGGCAATTCCGGGAATAACCCCACCACCCTCGTAGGCTATTAGGCCACTCGGGTGGGGCAGAGGCTACGGATAGCCTCCGCCCCACCTAAGTGGCCTAATGGCCCGCGGGGTTGGCGAGGTGATTTCGAGAATCACCTCTCCACCCTCGGTGGCCATTGGGCTCCAGGGTGGGGTAGAGGGCAGGTTGATTCCCAGAATCACACCGCCACCCTTGCAGGCTGCAAAGGTGGAGCGGAGGCTATTCACAACCCTCTGCTCCACCCTAGTGGCCCAACAGCCTAAGGGGGTGGTGGGGTGATTTCTAGAATTGCCCCACCACCCCCGCGGGTTGTTGGGCCGCCGAGCTAGGACGGGATGTCCGCAGCACTCCAGCCCACCCTGGTAGCCCAATGGCTCACGAGGGTGGCAGGATGATTCCCTGAATCACCTCGGCACCCCTATCGGCCATTGGGCTACCCTGGTGGGGCGAAGGGTGAGGTAATTCCTAGAATCCGCTCGCCACCCTTGTGGACTGTTGGGCTGCTGGGCTCGGGCAGAGGGTGAGGTGATTCCCTGAATCACCATGCCACCCCCACAGGCCATTAGGCCACCAGGGTGCGCCAGAGGCTGTTTACAACCTTATGTCCCACCGCGGCGACCCAACGGCCCGCGGGGGTGGCGGGGTGATTCTCATAATCGACCTACCACCCTTGTGGGCCGTTTGGCCGACGGGGTGGGGCGGAGTGCAAGGTGATTCCCAGAATCACCCCACCACCCGCGCGGGCCATTGGGCTGCCGGGATGGGGTGGAGGAATCACCTAGCCACCCCTGCAAACCGTTGGGCTGCCAGGGTGAGGTAGAGGGTAGGGTGATTCCCGGAATCACCCCAACACCCTCGCTAGCCATTGGGCTGCCCGGGTAGGGCAGAGGGCAGGGTGATTCCTGGAATCCCCAGCACCCTTATGGGTCATTGGTTCGTCGGGGTAGGCCGAAGGGTAGGGTGATTACCAGAATCACCCCACCACTACAGCGGGCCTTTGGGCCACCTGAGTGGGGCAAAGGGCGGGATGATTCCTATAATCATCCCGCCACCGCTGCGAGTCATTGGGCCACCGAGGTGGGGCAGAGGAAGGGGTGATTTGTAGAATCATCCTGTCACCACCGTAGGCCGTTGGGCCCCGGAGGTGGGGCTAAGGGTGGGGTGATTCCCTAAATCACTACACCACCCTCGTGGGTCATTTGACCACCAGGGTGGGGTAGAGGCTATCCACAAATTTTTCCCCAACAAGGTGGTCCAATGGCTCATGGGGGTGGCAGGGTGATTCCTGGAATCACCCACCCACCCCCGCGGGCTGTTGGGATGCTAGCACAGGGTGGAGGCTGTCCGCAACCCTCCTCCACACCCCGACATCCCAATGGCTCGTGGGGGTGGCGGGTTGATTCCCAGAATCACCCTACCACCCCCGCAAGTTGTTGGGCTGTTGGGGTGGGATGGAGGGTTGTTCGCAGCCCTCCTGGCCGTTGGGCCGCCGGGTTGAGGTTGAGGGTGGGGTAATTCTCACAATCACCCTGCCACCCCCATGGGTCGTTGGGCCACCAGTTGGGGTAGAGAATGTCTGCAGACCTCCACCCCAACTCGGTGGCTGTTGGGGTGGGGCGGAGGCTATCAAGTGATTCCTAGAACACCTTGCCACCCCCGTAGGTAGTTGGGCTCTTGATGTGGGGTGGTGGGCTGGGTGATTCTCGGAATCACCTCGCCACCCATGCAGGCCATTAGGTTGATGGGGTGGGGCAGAGTGTGAGGTGATTCCCGAAATCACCTCGCCACTCCCTCGGGCCATTGGGCCACCGTGATGGGGCTGAGGAATCACCCATCCACCCTCGTGAGCAGTTGGGCTGCTGGGGTTGGGAGGAGGGCAGGGTGATTCCTGGAATCACCCTGACACCTTCACTAACCTAAGGGCCACCTGGGTGGGGTGGTGGGCAGGGTGATTCCTAGAATCACCACGCCACCCCGTGGGTCGTTGGGCCACCAGGGTGGGGCAGAGGGTGGGTTGATTCCCAGAATCACCCCGCCACCCATGCAAGTCGTTGGGCTGACGAGGTGCAAAAGAGGGCGTGTTGATTCCCGGAATCACCCTGCCACCCCTGTAGGTCGTTGGGTTGCCGGGGTGGGGCGGAGGGCGGGGTGATTCCTGGAATCACCATGCCACCCCCTCGAGCCATTGGGTCGCATGGGTGGGCCAGAGGACGTGGTGATTCTCGAACTCACCCTGCCATCTCCATGGGCCGTTAGGCTGCCAAGGTGGGGTTGGGGCGTGGTGATTCCCGGAATCACCTCGCCAACCCCAGAGGTTGTTGGGCTACCAAGGTGGGGCGGAGGGTAGGGTGATTCATGGAATCACCTCATCACCCCCAAAATCCATTGGGTCGTCGGGGTGGGACAGAGCGCAATGTGTTTCCCAAAATCACCTAGGCACCCCCATGGGCCATTGGGGCGTAGGGGTGGGGCGCAGGGCGGGGTAGAGGGCGAGTGTTTCCTAGAATCACCCAGCCAACCCCATGGGTTGTTGGGTTGTCGGGGTGATTCCCGGAATCACCCCGCCACTCCTACGAGTCTTTTTGCCGCCAAGGTGTGGCAGAGGGCAAGGTGATTCTTGGAATCACCCCGCCACCCTTACGAGCCATTGGGCGACCGGATGTGGCGGAGGGCAGAGTGATTCCAAGAATCACCCCACCATCCACGTGGGTCGTTGGGGCACTGGGGTGGGGTGGAGGGTGGGTTGATTCTCGGAATCACCTTGCCACCCCCGTGGGCCATTGGGTCGCCTGGGTGGGGAGGAGGGCAGGGTGATTCTCAGAATCACCGCACCACCCCTGCGGGCCATTAGGCCACTTGGGTGGGGCAGAGGGTGGGGTGATTCCTTAAATCGGCGCACCACCCCCACGAGCCTTTGGGCCGCCGGGGTGGGGCGGAGGGCGAGGTGATTCTCAGAATCACCCAGCCACCCTCGCGAGCCGTTGGGCTGCTGGGGTGGGGCAAATGGCAGGGTGATTCCCGGAATCAACCTACCACCCCCGTGATTTGTTGGGCTGCTAGGGTGGGGTGGAGGGCAAGGTAATTCCTGAAATCACCTTGCCACACCCGAGGGTTATTGGGCCGCTGGGGTGGGGTCGAGGGCAAGGTGATTTCTGGAATCACCACGCCACCCCTGAGGGTCATTGGCTCTCCGGGGTGGAGTGGAGGGCAGGGTGATTCCCGGAATCACCCCGCCACCTTCGTGGGCCTTTGGCTCACCGGTTTGGGGCGGAGGGCAGTGTGATTCCCGGAATCACCCTGCAACCCCCGCTGGCCATTGGGCTGCTGGTGTCATGCCTCTACACCTGCGGTAGTCTTTCAACTACTTATAACGAGGTGCGGCACCACCGAACACTTTCTTTTCACCAATACTTATGTTCTTGGACTACGCCTTAACGTTCGATACTTAGTTTATTTTTCTTCACCAAGTATTATTAGTATTCCTTTATACTAATGAACACCCATACACATTCATTATCCATAACAATTATACATGAAGAACACAATTGCACAGTATAAAGGGAGGGGCAACTCCCTAAACAATGAGTCTGCCCAATTTCAATATATTATTCAACTTGGCAATATTACAAGTATACTTGGGAAACACCAAGTTTCATACTTAGTCAGATTTACAATCGGCAACACCTCTGTGTAGCCTCACTGTTTCAACACACAAGTTACCTTGCTTGAGTTGGGTGGGCGTGCCCTCACACGGACTGCCAACTGAAACTCCTCAACTGAACTTCGTGTCGTGTCACTCGGTGGGCAGGCGCCTTTGTGCACCCTCCACTGGCACTTACGATCATCAAGTGAGCACCTCACTGCACTCTCCACCTAAGTCACCAACTGGCGGGTGGGCGCTCTCACGCACCTTGCCACCCGAGACTTCCATCGAACTTCAATTGAACTGGCATTTACCTCTGCACGGCGGGTGCCTTCACCCAAGGCTTCACCCACGTTTCCTTCCAAAAAGTGGGTGGGTGCGTTCATGTGACCCACGACCCACATCTTCACCCGTCACCCAAAACTCATGCTATTCACCTTGTAGCACTGCCCAAGAGTGGGCGCATAGACCTATGCCTTGCTGCGGCCTCCTACACATTCACACTTCTCCTTGAGATGACCGATTGATGTCCATTCAAATGTGTTCCTTGCTCCTTCGTTTGTCCAACACATCTAGCAATATATACGAGTGGTTGGGTGAGTCGGGCTGCCCGACCAACTCGTCCACCGCATGCACCGACGCCCTCACTTCATTGCCAATTTGCCTATATTTGTTGGTCGGCCAACAATCCTTTGCCCGAATTGCCTATCTCATGAGGTCAGCCCGTGGGTGTCACCAATTCGTCCCCACGCTATAAGTTAACCATTGCTAAGCCTCCCACGTGCATTTTTCATGTGTTCCTTTGCACGCCTTGGCCTCAGCTAGTCGCACTTCGCACGGTGGTAGTAATTCGGACTGCAAGTCCTTACATCCTCCTACACTTGAAGTCATTGTCATCCTTGACAATATGCCATCCCAGTAACCATCCTACCAACAAGATCATCATCTCTAACTGCCTCATCCTTGGTCCATGATATCAATCAGCCCATACACTGCAACATCCCTACAACATATGTAAAACCATTGTCTCCACCATGTGTCATCCCATCCTATGAACTGTCATCAGATACTCTAACATAATGCCACATCCCTCTGGTACATTGCTAGGCCTCATGACTCGAACTAGTCTGGTGATCAGTCCAACTGTCATGCTCAAATCATAAGAATGTCCATCCTTATGCCTACACAAGTCTTTCTCAGATTCTTCCACATCATGGACTCACTAAGAATCTCTCCCATGCTTAGGTCCATGGAAACTCCATCCCATCTGCAACATGTCATGATGCTAATGCCAAACAATTCCTGCACCATTTGTCATACCTGCTCAACCTACTTTAAGGACTCATTTCCATGAGCAGCTAACAATGAGCCCCATCTTCTATGTCATCTAAGAAGATGTAGAGGGAGTAGACCTGAAGGCTCACCCTCACTAATAAGCTCAATCCATCTGTCAGGATTCTCTATCTCCATCCTCTGTAGATATGCAACCCAATCCTCCCCTTGGACATTCGGTCTCACATAAACCACCTCATCATCATCATCCTCAACCTCCTCTAGCCTTCTTGACAAATCCAAGATACTATCAGATAGTTTCCTAATAACCAAGGACTGCTCGGTAAGCTTTTCCTCAATAGTCTACAACCGCTTACACATGTCTTCCATGTGCTTTTCATCCTCCATCTGCATCATTGCTAGTTTACAATCAGGTCTGGTCACACCAATGGTTGGAACACCAATGGGTACATCTTCCCTTCCATCGTAAATGTATAGCTTCTTCAAATGTGGAATAGTGATAACAACATATTGTTTCAAGAATTCCATCCACAGTACAACTTCATAGTCATCAATCCACACTATAGTGAAATCGACTTTCTTGGTCCACTCACCTAGTGTTGTGTCCGCTCTTTTAGCTACACCAAGAACACAATTAGGAGGAGAATTCACTATCTTCATTTGTGCCTTCACCGGTACAAATTTCAGCCCAATCCTTCTCGCAGTATCTTCACTCATGAAGTTGTGAGTAGCCCCACTATCCACCATAGTGAGCACATCAACACTCCCAATCTTCATCCAAACATACTCCAAACTTTTCCTCTCAGGATCTCTCCAAGAGACCACCTCTGTAGCAGTAGCAGCTCCAAGAATCTGCATCATCCCCACAAAATCTTCTTCATTCTTCGTATTAGACTGTGCAATAGCAGCCACTTTCGGTCTTGAAGGAAAATTCTTCACCGTATGTGGTTCAACACATATCCAACACTTCAAGGCTTTCTTCGTCTTCGTCTTATCATCCAATTTTGAAGCATCATCCTTCTTCTTCTCTTTCGGCTTATCAAAATTCTTCTTTTTCTCATCAGACGTTTCATCATAATGCTCCACCAATCAATCCACAACAGCAAAATCTTCCTCAAGTGTCTTAATTTTCTGCCTCTTCACTTCATTGCATGCCCAAGGATTCAATCCAATAATGAAGTTGAACACCTTATCCTTCTCCGCCATGTCAAGAAGTTCTAGAACTGCACTTGCAAACTCCCGCTGATATGTCTATAGGTTCCCTGTTTGCTTAATAAACTTAATCTTCATCCTTGCTTCCCATGTTTCATCCTAAGGACTGAAGTGGGTTTGCAAAGCCTTCTTCATGTCATCCCACGAAGTTATGTCATCAGCACTGCCATTGGCAATTTGATCCATCCTCCTTCGCCACCACATCTTAGCATCCTTTGTCAAGAATTGAGCAACTACCTTCACCTTTGTCTCATCATCAAATAGACCCAAGCGTTCCAAGTATTGCTCCATATCCCAAAGAAAGTTACTGTCTTCGCACTCCTTGCACCATCATAAGATTCTGATTCCTTGAATTTCACATGAGGCACTCCTCCACCTGAGTTATGCCTCATGGCCTTCTTTAACACTGCAATCTCATCTCCGACTTCATCAAGAGATTTCTGCAAGTTCAATATTTCTGCCAAACCTCAATCCCTCGGTTCTGCAATCTCCTTGATTTCATATTCAAGTTGTGTACACTTAACATCAATGTACTTGTGCTGAGTCCAGAGTTCATCGAGTTCTTCCCTCATCTTCGAATTAGCCTCTTTATCTTTCATGACCAAGTCATCTTTATAGTCCAGTAAGACTCCAATTCCTCCATTCTTTCCAACACTTTATCAAGGAAAGCATATGTCACAATATGGCTAGATTCCCCAACCTAAGATTCACCTACCATTTCTTCTAACTGCTTCCTTCTTTGTGATCTAGTATAGACTATCCAGCAGCTTCACCAAGTTCCCTACAAAATGAACCAGCTCTTGATTCCACTTGTCAATGAGATCAGCTTCCTTCACTTGCAAGTACCTGTTTCCACTGTCACTTCATCACATACCAGCTCCAATCGTGAGCTCTGATACCACCTATAAAGGTGTGTATTAGCTCTTTGTCAATCTTCTTTGGTCAAGCTTCTTCAACCTTGAATCTCCTCTGATACCACTTGTCATGCCGCTACAACTGTGGTAGTCTTTCAACTACTTATAGTGAGGTGTGGCACCACAGAACACTTTATTTTCACCAATACTTATGTTCATGGACTACAACTTAAGGTCTTTACAGTTGGGGTGGGGGGGGGGTGTGCGGTGTGATTCCCAGAATCACCACACCACCCCTGTGGGCCATTTGGCCACCGGGGTGGGGCAGAGGGCGGGGTGATTTTGGGAATCACCCTACCACCCCAACGGGCCATTGGGCTGCCGAGGTGGGGCAGAGGGGTACAGACAGCCTCTTCCCCACCCTGGCAGCTCAACAGCTCGTGAGGGTCACGGGGTGATTCCGAGAATCACCTCGCCACCCTCGCCGGTTGTTGGGCTGACGGTGTAATGCCCTGTGGCTGGCGAGTCACCCAAGCATGCCCAACCGCCAAATGAAGTAGCGAAACGTGCAAAGATTATGAGGTGACCGAGGGAAAGGCATCATAGTGTGAACAAGTTGGTAGCGTTATGTTTATACACGAGCGAGAGGATGACTTGCACCGTGGGCCGATTGGGCGAGGATGGCAAACATATGAGTCACGGTGGGGTGGTCTCGTGCCATGGGTGGGCAGACCTACACTTCGGGTGAAGTTTGGTTTATGGACGCGCTGGTTGGAGAATGAATGGAGGGTCAGCCGGGTGGCACGACCCCATTCCACACCATATATATATACGATGGAGACTTGGAAAATGAAAAGCATTTGGAGCTCACTCATCAATGAAGAGGAAGTGCGAAGGTGTTAGGAGGTTGCAACAAGGCATAGATCTAAGCGCTTGCTTGCCAGGCAACACTACACAGTTGGCACGAAGTTTCAGGTGACGAGTTGTAGTGCGGGTGGAGGGTGCATGAAGGCGCCTGCCCACCATTCGAAAGTGACCAGGGGTGGAGGGTGTATGTGGGCACTCGCCTGCCGGTCTAACACGGGCTCAGTTATAAGTTCAGGTGAGGGGTCATGCAAGGGCGCACCTGCCCAACCCAACAATAAGTCTTGTGTGTGTTGAACAAAGGCTGAGACCACCGTGCAAGGTGTGCACGAGGTGGGCACCCAACACAGGTATAACACTGGTGGAGCTTCGCTCCTAGTCATTTGTAAAACTCTTCACATATATAATAAAATATTCTTATTGCATATGAATGGTGTTCCTTTCGCTGTTTTATGAATGTTTATAATATTAATGGATTCTGCACATTAATGTTGTTCATGAATGAAGATGAATGTTAAGGTGTAGTTTGTAAAGTAATTCAAAAATGGAACATGTTAACTACTTAGGCGGTGCCACACCCCAGCCAATTAACGAAAAAAGAATTGGGGGCGTGATAGGTGGTATCAGAGCAGATTCAGGGTTGAAGAAGCTTGACAAAGAGTTGATACACATATTGACAGATGGTATCAGAGCGGGATGCAGAGAACAGAGACATGTATGCAGGGAAAAGTTATGGAGAAATCATGGATTAATAGTCTGGGTTTCGTGGACTTGATGGTTCATGGCAAGACCATTCAAGCTCTGGTGGACACGGGGGCCACTCATAACTTTATGATGACACGGTTAGCAAAAGAGGTTGGACTGATGATCTTCCCATCGAATGTGGAAGTCAAGGCAGTGGACTCTAGAGCTAAAGTGGTGGGTTTGTCACATGAAGTGCCTGTGCAGATAAAACACTGGAAGGTTTAGTTGGACTTCACAGTGATGGAGATGAATGGCTTTGATATGATATTGGGGCAAGATTTCTTGAAGGGAAACAAGGCTATTGTTGTCTCCTTCTGTGATGAGGTGGTGCTGGTTGGACAATCACAAACTTGGACTTTGCCCATTCATAGGTAAAGGAGGGATGTCAAGGTGCAACATGTTTCTGCACTCAGTTTGGAGAAGGCTATGAAGGATTTAGATACAGAGACATATGCGGTGATGTTCAAGGGAGTCAAAGGTGATGGAGTGGGGGTGCCTGTTCCAGCTGAGATTTCTGAGGTACTGGTCAAATATGCGGATTTGATGCCTGATGAGCTACCAAAGAAGCTTCCACCAAGGCATGCAGTGGACCATAGCATTGAGCTTGAGCTAGGAAAGCGACCCCTGGCTAAAGCACCTTATCGATTGTTAGGACTTGAGTTGGAGGAATTGAAATGACAATTAACGGAGTTAGCTGATGCAGGTTTCATCGTACTTTCAAGGTCCCCCTATGGAGCTCCAGTATTTTTCCAGCGGAAGAAGGATTCGAATGAGCTACAGATGTGTTGTGATTACCTTGCATTGAACAAGTAGACGGTAAGGAACATGTATCCTTTGCCATTGGCTGTTGATTTCTTTGAAAGGATTTTGAAAGCCCGAGTGTTTTCCAAGTTGGACTTGAGGCATGGGTATTATCAGGTGTGGATAGCTAAAGGAGACGAGAAGAAGACTGTGATAGTAAAAAGGTATGGTAGCTTTGAATTCCTTGTTATTCCATTTGGGTTGTGCAATTCTCCTGCTACATTTTTCACTTTGATGAATGATGTTATACAACCATACTTGGATTCGTTCATAGTAGTATACTTGGATGATATAGTGGTGTATAGTGACAACATGGAGGATCATAAGAAGCACTTGGTGATGGTGTTCGAGGCACTGAAGGCAAATCAATTGTACTTTAAGAAGTCTAAGTGTATGTTCACTCAGACCGAGATTCCGTTCCTTGGGAATATAGTTGGTCAAGGGTACATACGGATGGAGCCGAGCAGAGTGAAGGCAAACGAGGACTAGGCTGAACCAAAGAATGTCCATGAGGTGAGGGTGTATTTGGGCATGACCAACTACTAATGGAAGTTTGTAGAGGGGTACTCCAAGCTAACATCATCATTGATAGACCTATTGAATAAAGATAAGAGGTGGAGTTGGAGAGATAAATGTCAAGATGCATTTGATGACTGGAAGAGGAGGATGGTTACAACACTGATACTAAAGTTTCCTGACTTCGAGAGACCGTTTGAGGTAAACAAAGATGCTTCAGATTTTTCCATAGGAGGGGTTCTTATGCATGATGGGCATCCGGTGGCGTATGAAAGTCGGAAGTTGCAGGATAGAGAATGAAGGTATCTAGTCCATGAGAAGGAGATGACTGTGATTAGTCACTGTCTTCATGTATGGAGGCATTACCTGATTGGGAAGTCATTTGTTGTCAAGACAGACAACATTGCAACAAGTTATTTTGAATCACAACCAAAGCTTTCTACGAAGCAAGCTCATTCGCAGGACTTCTTGGTAGAATTCGACATGACTATTGAGTATAGACCAGGAAGACACAATGCGGTAGCAGATTCCCTTAATAGGAAGGGACAACTTGCAGCACTAGAAGGAGAAGACCGGGTAGCAAGGAGTAGGAGTCAAGTTTACATGTCAGAAGAGATGCAAAATAAGCTCAAGGAAAGTGTAGAAACCAATACTTTGGTGCAGAATATAGTGAAGCAGATAGAGGAGGGGAAAACACGGAAGTTATTTCTATGAGATGGGTTCTGGTTATTTGGAAACTAACTCTATGTTCCAAAGACATCTGGACTTAGGAGGCACCTTTTGAAGGAGTGCCATGACTCACCGTGTGCTGGCCACCTAGGGCAGCGTCGTTCTTTGGTATTGTTGGAGAGAGGATTCTTTTGGGAGAAGATGCGGGAGGATGTAGAGGAGTATGTACATATGTGCATCATTTGTCAATAGGGAAAATTGGATACTCAGAGGCAAGGAGTTATGTTGTAGCCTTTATCGATTCCTAAGAGACCATGGATGAGTGTCTCGATGGAATTCATCACTTAGTTTCCATAGGTTCAGGGGTATAATGGGATAATGGTCGTGGTTGATTATTTTTCCAAGTATGTTGTCTTTGTTCTAACAATGATGCCTTGTGGATCCGAGCGGACTATGGAGTTGTTCTTTAAGAACCCAGTGATGTATTGGGGATGCCATTAAGCATAGTGTCGGATCGAGATCCGCGATTTACACACAGATTTTGGACCGCATTGTTCAATTTAGTTGGGACAGAATTGTTGATGAGTTCTAGTTACCATCCACAGATAGATGGATAGACTGAGAGGATCAATGCATTTCTGGAGGATTACTTGAGACATTATGTGATGGTTGATCAGAAGAATTGGCTTGAACTCTTGGATATTGCTTAGTTCAACTACAATATTCAAAAGAGTTCTGTGATGGGGTACAATCAATTTGAGTTGGTAAATGGAAATATGCTAGTCACAGCGTATACCATAGTGACAGGAGGTTGTTGAGGAGTCCTCATGCGAAAAAGTTCATGAAGGCTTGGGATGAGACCTTGGAGCTGGCACGGTTGCACTTGCACGACGTTGCAAGGAGAATGAAGAAATGGGCAGATAGAGGAAGACGGGATGTACACTTCAGTGTGGGAGATATGGTGTTTCTCAGAATTACCGGAGATCAGTTTAAGCCACCTAAGGGGATTGCTAGTAAACTGACGAGGAAGTATGAGGGACCATTCCAGGTGAAGAAGAGAGTGGGGGAAGTTGCCTATGAGCTGGAGCTTTCGCACCATATGCACATGAAGCATCCAGTTTTTCACATGAGTCAGTTGAAGAGATGCAAAGTTGATACTGATCATCCAGAGAGAGCTGAACCACCGAGAGGACCAACTGGGATTGTGGATAAGCCGAACCTAGAGTTGGAGAAGATTCTAAGTTTCTGAACTACAGGACTTGGTTGCCACATGAAACGAGAATTTATTTTTAGATGGAAGAATGCACTGGAGGAAGACAATTGGGAAATGGAGGATTCACTTTGGAGATGGAAGCGTAAGATTGTGAAGTATGACAGGAAGCTACTGTGTAGAGCAAGATTATCAGGGACAACAATGCATTTGGGTGGAGGAGGATGTAACGCCTTGTGGCTGGCGAGTTGCCCATGCATGCCCACCCGCCAAATGAAGTAGCAAAACATGTGGAGATTATGAGGCGACTGAGGGCGAGGCATCATAGTGCGGATGAGTTGGTAGCCTTATGTTTATACATGGGTGAGAGGATGACTTGCATCATGGGCCGACTGGGTGAGGATGGAAAACATATGAGTCAAGGTGGGGCGTTCTCGTGCCATGGGTGGGTTGACCTACACTTCAGGTGGAGTTTGGTTTATGGACGCGTTGGTTGGAGAATGAATAGAGGGTCGGCTGGGTGGCATGACCCCCATTCCACACCATATATATATGCGATGGAGACTTGGAAAACGACAAGCATTTAGAACTTGCTCATCAACGAAGAGGAAGTTCAAAGGTGTTAGGAGGCTACAACAAGGCACAGGTCTAAGCGCCTGCTCGCCGTGCAATGCTACATGGTTGGCACAAAGTTTCAGGTGACGAGTTGTAGTGCAGGTGGAGGGCACACGAAGGTACCCGCCCACTATTCGAAGGTAACTGCGGTGTGGAGGGTGTATGTGGATGCCTTCCCACCGGTTTAACACGAGCTCAGTTGTAAGTTCAGGTGAGGGGTCGTGCAAGGGCGCACCTGCCCAACTCAGCAATAAGTCTTCTGTGTGTTGAACGAAGGGTGAGACCACTATGTAAGGCGTGCATGAGGTGGGCACCGGACACAGGTATAATGCTGGTGGAGCTTCACTCCTAGTCATTTGTAAAACTCTTCACATATATAATAAACGATTATTATTGCATATGAACAATGTTCCTTCTGCCATTTTATGAATGTTTATAATATTAATGGACTCCGCACATTAATTTTGTTCATGAATGAAGATGAATGTTAAGACATAGTTCGTAAAGTAATTTAACAATGGAACATGTTAACTACTTAGGCAGTGCCGCATCCCGGCCAAATAACAAAAAAAAGAATTGGAGGTGTGACAGATGGGGTGGGGCGAAGGGCTGCGGATAGCCTTTGCCCCACCCTGGTGGCCTAACGGCCTGCGGGGGTGGTGGGGTGATTCTGAGAATCACCCTACCACCACCAGCCTCTGCCCCACCCCGACGGCCCAATGACTCGCGGGGTTGGTGGGGTGATTCCCTAAAACATCCCATCACCCCCATAGGCTGTTGCGGTACCGTGGTGGGGCAGAGCACTATCCACAACCGTCCTCCCCACCCTGGAGACCCAATGGCCCATGGGGGTGGCAGGGTGATTCTCGTTTTCACCCCACTACCCTTGCGGGCCATTGGGCCGCTAGTGTAAGGGCCACAAGCTACAGGTGGAAATGCACGAGCGAAGAGCTGTGGCGCGGTGGACAAAATGTGACTAAGTATGGAGAGTTGGTTGACTTATAGTGTATAGGTGGTCCCAGGTGGGGGAACCCAGCCGACCAGTCGATGTGTAGATGAGGCAAGTTGGGGGCGAGCCAACTCATTTGATGGAGAAGTATGGTGGTCGGCCAACAAGTGAACGTGATAGTTCAAAGGGTGGCAAACCATATATATACTTGGAACTTGGTGTGGAGCTAAGGCAGATTCAACCAAGCAATTAATGCAAAGTCTTCAACGTGGAGAAGGTGCAATGCGTAGGATTAGGAGATGAAGTGAAGGCATAGTGCAGGCGGTTGGTAGGCCGAAGTAGTCACACCAAAAACAGAAGTGTGAGCTGAGGTGCAAGTCGAGGGTGCCGCAGGGTGAGCCAGGATGCATGGGCAGACCCACACGGGATTCTGAATGGGTCATTTAGGAAGTCATTCGGAGGGCTGAACGAATAGTCATGCAGGGTTGAACTAACGTGCAAGAAGTCATTCAGAAGATCATTGAGAGGTCGTTCAGAGGATCGTTAGAAGGTCGTTCGGAGGTCTGCAAAAGGTTGTTTGAGGTCGTTTGGAAAACTGTTCGGAAGGTCATTCAAGGGTATGGCAAGGTGCTCGCCCAAACAAAACGAGTTGGTGAATGGGGGTTCTTGTGGAGTCTTGAACGGGTGCACGGTGAACGACTCATTGGTGGAGACTTAGCGATTTGGGTGTTTGGTGGGAGTGCTCGACGAGTTCGACGAGTTGGACAAGTTGAACAAAATGCATTTGGGCGAATGTGTGGAGGAAAATGAGGAGTTTAGCAGAGTCGTTCGGGTGACTGTGAGGGCACACCGACAAGCTAGCTGAAACGTGTTGTGTCGGTGATTGTAAAAATATTCTAAGTGTAAATTTGGGGTTTCCTCATGATTGTAACTTACATATATATTATTATTATGGGTAGACTCATTATAGGGAGTTGCCCCTCCCAATTATACTATTGTACATTTATGTTAATGCTGATGAATATTTAACTACTATGTTATAATGAATGAAACTACTTGGTAAAAGATAAAAATAAACTAAGTATAGACATAAGGCGTAGTCCACGATCACAAGTATTGTTGAAAGAAAGTGTTTGGTGGTGCTGCACCTCCTATAGTGCGGTTGGAAGAGTACCGCTAGTGTAGAGGCGTGACAGCTGGGGTGGGGCAGAGGTTGTCCGTAACCCTTCACCCCACCCCATCTGCCATGATGCCGGAGATGATGGTAGTCTTTCAACCACTCTTGGCGAGGTGTGACACTACCGAATACTTTCTTTTCACCAATACTTATGTTCATGGACTACGCCTAACTATATGTCCCACTTAGTTTGTGTTTCTCAACCAAGTAATTATTATGTTTCCGTTATACCAATGAACACCCATACACATTCATTATCATTAGCAACTATACAAGAGAACACAATTGCATAGTATAAAGGGAGGGGCAACTCCTTGAACAATGAGTCTGCCCGAATAATATATTATACATTCTTTCAATGTTACAAAGCTTTACAAGTATACTTGGGAAACACCAAGTTTCATACTTAGCCAATTTTACAACTTCTCACACCTCTGTGTGATAACCAAGATTCTTTGCCCAAGCTCAGCGGGCGCACCCTCACATGAGCTACCTACCACACTTCACAATCGAACCTTGTGCACGATGGCTGGGTGACTCCACCAAGTCACCAATACACCCTCGTTTCCCTTCGCACGACGGTCACACCAACACCACCGTGTTATGTTTGCATGCCGGGTAACTTCACCAAGTCTCACCCACGCTCCTTCGTCTGAATGACGGGCACTCCTGCTCGCATTCTCACCCAAGACTTAAGACCCATGCGTTTTCCTTCATGCGGCCTTGCCCAAAGCTGGGCACATAGAACTATGCCTCACCTTTCTAGCTATGGATTCACCTTAATTGCACACTTCTCCTTCTTGCTCGAGTTCCTTGAGCGAAGTTCGATTGTCCAAATAAACCTCAACATGCTAATATATATACACTGCGTTTTTTCCCCAATCGTCGCCCTTCATTTTTCTTTGTGGTTGGTCGGCCCATCAACCACACCCTGCCTAACAATCCTTCCACTGTCGGCTTACCAAGTGAACACCCACACTGTCCACCATATAAACAAGCTCGCTCCTCCACTTCTCATGCGCATTATAACTATGTTTCTCGTGCACTTGGTCATAGAGCTCATACTTCTCATTTTCACCTTTGCTCGTTCACCAACAAGCTTTGTTGCACATTGGGTGGGCGTGCCAAGGACCGCAGGTCCTTACATCCTCCTCCACCTGAAATCGTTGTCGTCCTCGACAACATCCCATCCTGGTATCCATCCACCAAGATCAACTATCTCATCCTTTGTCCATGATATCAACTCTTCCACATACTGCAAACATCCCTACAACATATGTAGAACCTCCATCTCCATCATGTGTCATCCCATCCTGTGAACTATCATCCTTCCTACCTGCTTGATGCCAACATCTGTCTGGTACACTGCTAGCCCTCATGACTTGAACTAGTCGGGTGATCAGTCCAACTGTCACACTCAAATAATAAGAATGTCCATCCTTATGCCTTCACCAATCTATCTCAGATCCTGCCACATCCTGGACTCACCAAGAATCTCCCCCATGCCCAGGTCCATGGAAACTCCATCCCATCTACAACATGTCATGGTGCTTGATGCCAAGCCATCCCTGCACCATCTGTCATACCTGCTGAACATGTTTCAAGGACTCACTGCCATGAGTAGCTAATAATGAGCCCCATCTTCTATGTCATCTAACAAGATGTGGAGGGAGTAGAGCCTGAAGGCTCACCCTCACTAATAATCTCAATCCATCTGTCAGGATTATCTATCTCCATCCTTTATAGATAAGTGACCCGATCCTCCTCCCGAACATTCGGCCTCACATAAGCCTCCTCCTCATCATCATCATCCTCAACCACTTCTAGCCTTCTTGACAAATCCAAGATACTATCAGAAAGTGTCCTGATGACTAATGACTGCTCGGTAAGCTTTGTCTCAACCATAGACAACTGCTTACTCATATCTTCCATTTGCTTCTCATCCTCCATCTGCATCACTGCCAACTTGCAATCAGGCTTTGTCACACCAATGGTTGGAACACCAATGGGTACATCTTCCCTTCTATCGTAAATGTACAGCCTCTTCAAATGTGGAACAATCATAGCATCAAATTGTTTCAAGAATTCCATAGTCATCTATCTGCACTATAGTGAAGTCGACTCTCCCTATCCACTCACCTAGTGTTGTGTCCACTTTTTTAGCTACATCAAGAACACAATCAGGAGGAAAATTCACTGTCTTCATTTGTGCCTTCACCGGTACAAATTTCAGCCCAATCCTTCTCGCAGTATCTTCACTCATGAAGTTGTGAGTAGCCCCACTATCCACCATAGTGAGTATATCAGCACCCACAATCTTCATCTGAGCATACTCCAAACTATTCCTCTTAGGATCCCTCCGAGAGACCACCTCTGTAGCAGCAGCAACACCAAGTATCTGCATCATCCCCATAGAAGCTTCTTCATTCTTCACATTAAATTGTGCAATAGCAGCCGTTTAGGTCTAGAAGGACAATTCTTCACCGTATGTGGTTCAACACATATTCAACACTTCAAGGCTTTCTTCATCTTCGACTTATCATCCGATTTTGAAGCATCATTCTTCTTCTTCTCTTTCGGCTTATCAGACTTCTTCTTCTTATCATTAGAAGTCTCATCATAATGCTCCATCAACCTATCCACAGCAGCAAAATCTTCCTCAAGTGTTTTAATCTTCTACCTCTTCACTTCATTGCGTGCCCAAGGCTTCAATACAATAATGAAGTTGAACACCTTGTCGCTCACCGCCATGTCAGGAAGTTCCAGAACTGCACTTGCAAACTCTCGTTGATATGTCTGTAGGTTCCCTGTATGCTTTATGAACTTAATCTTCATCCTTGCTTCCCACATTTCATCTTGAGGACTGAAATGGGTTTGCAAAGCCTTCTTCATCTCATCCCATGAAGTTATGTCACCAACACTACCATTGGCAATCTGATCCATTCTCCTTCACCACCACATCTTAGCATCCTTCGTCAAGAACTGAGCAGCTACCTTCACCTTCATCTCATCATCGGATAAACCCAAGCGTTCCAAGTATTGCTCCATGTCCCATAGAAAGTTGCCAAGAGTCTTCGCACTCCTTGTACCATCATAAGATTCTGGTTCCTTGACTTTCACATGAGGCACTCCTCCGCCTGAGTTATGCCTCACGACCTTCTTCAACACTGCAATCTCATCTCTGGCTTCATCAAGAGACTTCTATAAGCCAGACCTTGATCTCTTGCCTCTTCAATCTCCTTGACCTTCACTTCAAGTTGTGTACACATAAGATCAGTGTACTCATGTTGAGTCTGGAGTTCATCGAGCTCTTCCTTAGTCTTCAAATTGACCTCTTAATCCTTCACAACCAAGTCCATCTTCTTATTCTAGTAAGCCTCTAAGTCCTCCATCCTTTCCAACACTTTTTTAATGAATGCCATAGTAGCATACTTCGCACCATGACTAGACCCAACTTGAGATTCACCTGCCATTGCTAACATTTTCCTTCTTTGTGATCTAGTTTCCCACAACCTGAATCAGCCCTTGTTCCACTTGTATGTGAAACAACTTCCTTCACTTGCAAGTACCTGTTTCACTATCACCAACTTCCAAGCTTCAACCGTGAGCTTCAATATCACCTGTCAATGTGTATAAGCTCCAATGCTTCAACACCTGAAGTTGTTCACCAGCTCCTCAGCCACTTTATCACGAGCAACCTTGCTTTTCTACCGCCTGTCACGATGCTGGAGACGATAGTAGTCTTTCAACCACTCTTGGCGAGGTGCGGCACCACCGAACACTTTGTTTTCACCAATACTTATGTTCATGTACTATGCCTAACCATATGTCCTACTTAGTTTGTGTTTCTCAACCAGGTAATTATTATGTTTCCTTTATTCCAATGAAAACCCATACACATTCATTATCATCAACAATTATACAAGAGAACACAATTGCATAGTATAAAGGGAGGGGCAACTCCCTGAGCAATGAGTCTACCTGAATAATATATTATACAATCTTTTAATGTTACAAAGATTTACAAGTGTACTAGGGAAACACAAAGTTTCATACTTAGCCAATTTTAAAACTTCTCACAACTCCATGTGATAACCAAGATTCTTTGCCCAAGCTGAGCGGGCGTCCCCTCACACGAGTTGCCTACCACTCTTCACAACTGAACCTTGTACATGATGGGCGGGTGACTCCACCAAGTCACCAAGACACCCTTGTTTCCCCTTCACACAACGGTCACACCAACACCATCGGGTTATGTTTGCATGCCAGGCAACTTCACCAAGTCTCACCCACGCTCCTTCGTTCGAACGACGGGCGCTCCTGACTGCACTCTCACCCAAGACTTAAGACCTGTGCATTTTCCTTCATGCAGCCTTGCCCAAAGCTAGGCGCATAGAACTGCGCCTCACCTTTCTAGCTACGGCTTCACCTTAACTGTGCACTTCTCCTTCTTTCTTGAGTTCCTTGAGTGAAGTTCAATTGTCCAAATGAACCTCAACACGCTAATATATATATATATATATATATATATATATATATATATATATCTATATATATATATATATATATATATATATATATATAATATATATATATATATATATAGATATATATATATATATATATATATATAATATATATATATATATATATATATATATTATATATATATATATATATATATATATATATATATATATATATATATGCTCCACGCATGGTAAACCATCTCCACGGCTGACCTGCATTATTTCCCCAACCGACACCCTTTGTTTGTCTTTGCAGTTGGTCAGCCCATCAACCAAGGCCTTGCCTAACAATCCTTCCACCATCAGCTTACAAAGTGAACGCCAACGTTGTCCACCATATAAGCAAGCTCGCTCCTCCACTTCTCATGCACATTACAACTATGTTCCTCGCGCACTTGGTCGTAGAGCTCACACTTCTCATTTTCACCTTCGCTCGTTCACTAATAAGCTCCGTTGCACATCGGGTGGGCATGCCAAGGACTAGAGGTCGTTACACCTTCGGCCCAATGGCCGATAAGGGTGGTAGGTTGATTCTTTGAATTGCCCCACCACCCCCGCGGGTTGTTGGGTCACCGTGGTGGGTCGGAGGCTATCTGCAGCCCTCCACCCAACCCTGCAGCCCAACAGCCTACAAGGGTGGTGGGGTGATTCTCAGAATCACCCCACCGTCCTCGCAGGTCCTTGGGCTGTCGGGGTGGAACAGAGGGCGGGGTGATTCCCGGAATCCCCCTGCCACCCCCACGAGCCATTAGGTTGTCGGGGTGTGGCGGAGACTATCCATAACCCTCTGCCCCACCCCGGTGGCCCAACGACCTACAGGGGTGGCAAGGCAATTTCGAACAGCCCTCCACCCCACCCTGGCGGCCCAATGGCCTGCATGGTTGGTGGGTTGATTTCAGATAGCCCTCTGCCCCACCTAGGTGGCCCAATGGCTCGCGAGGGTGGCAGGGTGATTGCAGGGTAATAGAATTTTAATGTATTCAGAATCCCATTATTTTTTATTTATGGTCATTACTAAAACATATTGAATTTATACTTAGGAATGAAAAATGTTATTCTACCAAAAACACTAGTGTGTTTTTTCCTATAAACAATTGTTTTTTTGCACATAAAAATTATGTTTTACTAACATTTTTTAAAAATGTTGAAAGTTGATAAAAAAACCATCATTCCAGTATCAACACTTTTCGTTTTTAGGGTGTTTTTTGCATGAAAATTTCATTTTCACTACCATTTTTAAAACATGTTCAAAATTGACCCTAAAAAAAACCATCGTTCCAATATACACACTTTTCGTTTTTAGCATTGTTGTTGATGTTTTTTCGGGGTTTTTTGGCCAGAGTTCCCATTTTGAGTTTATAGTTCCTATTTCAAAGTTTAAATTGCTAATGTGGGTCATATGGGTTGAAAATTTGAAGTTCAAATGGGTACTTCTTCATCTGTTCTATGTTGACATCCGCTTGCTTGATACTTTGGATCTCATATAACCCAATCCGCAATGGAAGAGTGGGCCAAGGTGCCTTCTTCTTCTGCTGTAGTCTAGCTGTCAATCCCGCTGAGATGTGATACACTACTTCCTGCATGATAAGTATGTCCAAGGTAAACTTTGGCAAAACATGTGGAGGCTTATCTGCACTAAACATTCATATGAAAGTACCGGATCGTGAGTCAAACCAATCTACAATACCTAACAACGCCTCCATTTCTCCCTTTGACATGCAGGGTGGATCCTATTTGAATATAAACCTATACACTCGAGTGAAAAAATGGTCAGACATTCATATGATTACTCCCCTGAAGCTGCATTCGGACAATAACTTGAAATATGTGTTCACAACAGTCTCTATCGGTGACCATGCCCACTCTAATCTCGAGAACTCATGTTTGCCATAGATTGCATTTAGGATGTAAGCGGACATATAAATATCTCCATGCATACCCTCGGGTGACTGTCAAGTGCTTGTGACTTGTTCCTTCAACTGATGAGCCAGTATGCTGGACCAGTTGCATGGTCTTCCTTCTCTAGCCAATTGGTCCAATGCGATCACCCAAATCTAAGGAAAGGTTCCAGTGCTTGCTTGGCCACTCAGTCAACATGCAAATATGACCAAGTATTGGTATGCCTTCCTCAATATCTTTGTCCTGTAGATCTGGTTGGATGTCATCCTGAAACAAGCTAGCTCCTTTACCCAATCCTTCAAAATGTCTCTGGAGTTACCTCTGCTATTGGGCAAGATAAATGGATGACTCATGACAATCATGGGCTCTGAAATCTGGTACATATCATCATAATCTTGTGCCCATAAGGTTGCAAGCTTTGTCCCACCAACACTGCTCAAGGTCAGCGTCTCGGGGTAAGTGTGAGAGATGATCTAGTGAATCATGTCCACGCATGGGAATGCGGGGTATCTGCTTGAAATCTGGTACAAGCTGGACTTGTGAAGGTTCACGTACACATGGCAATCTTCGAGGTCTTCCCCAAAAGTTCTTGGGAATATTTCATTAACCTCTTGCCACTTCAGTTTGATGTCCTTGTCTAGATGCATCTTCGTATCTTCGTAGATCGATAGACTAGAGGACACCTACTTAATTGTTGCTCCAACTGCAACTCCATCAGTGTCCTATGATCCTATTCTCTTGGAATCCATTGAGACAGATGAACACCTAAAAGATATGGAAACAAGCAACATGAATGGAAAGAAATATGTCAGTGGAAACAAAGCAAATCCAGGGAAGGACACAACACTTACCTAGGAAATTTTTGAGAAATATTGCGCAAATGTTACTGGAAGGCTAGGTGAATGGCTTCTAGAACTATGCAAAAGGTATTCTGGGCTATCTGGGAGGAAAGAATGGCTACTGGATCTGTGAAATGCGCAATCCAGTCAGGCATCTGGCTGCTGGGATTGCGCAATGTGAAAATCTAGCTAGGAAGGACTGCTGACCCAGGGACATATTTGCACAATTTCTTGGGCCAAGTAGGCACTATCCTCTAGAAATACAAAAAGAAATCCTGTAGAACAGTGCTAGATAGGAGTGGGAAAATTTGGAGAGGATGGTGAGCCTTCCTTCCCCAGATTGCACAATGTAGCCTTGGTGAAGGCAGAGCTCGGGCTAAGGTTGGCCTGACTCGCCGACAGGCAATTGAAAGCAAATAAGACAGTAAATTCATGGTGACATTAAGTGATAGTATAAGTGATTGATATTGCATGAAAAACATGAACGAAATATTCAACAAATAGATCAACATGCATGTGGGTGAGGTACTTCGCCGGTTGGGCGAACGTCCATGCAAAACAATTTCATGCATGCGACAGCAGTGAGATAGCAACGAAAACTGAAACATAGATAGGAAAAGCTAGTACACATGTAAATGACAGAAAAAATTCAAATAAATCAAGCAAACAATAGTCACACAAACGAATACACAAAAAGCGACAAAAACACTGAAAAAGACAAGTTGAGGCCACTTACCCATGAATAGATGAGCCGCGTGTGTCAAAGAGTCCTGGATATGCTGTGGGATGTTAGAGCTCCAATATTGATATGAATAAATGAGCTCTGAGCAGCCTTGTTGGGGAAATTTGTGTAAATCCTGCTGGGAGTGATGGTTGGTAGGATTGCACAATCCCGGAGCAGAAGCAGGCTACTAGAGAGGATTGTGCAATTTTTGGAGGGAAGGTTGGTTACCCTCCAGAAATGCACAATTTTCAAGGGGAAGCCACTTAGCCTGCAACTGGACTAAGTCCGTGTGAATAGCCTATGAGGAGAATGGATCGACTGTGATTGACAGGTTACCTTTGTGTGAGGAAAACACTGAATCTTGAGTACTCATGAAACAAAAAGGTGTTGTGAAAATTTGGTAGGGGGGCTCTAAAATAGGGTAAGGGAGAATTTTAGAGGGTGGTTGTAGCCACTACAACACTTGGCGACACACTGGTAGAACTCCAGCTCTCTGAGTAGACCTTGTTCGTGAAAAGCAAGTCTAACACCTTCATAAGTATTGTTCTATTCTCAGCTCATCTTGGCTTCACACTAACTTGATTGTAAGATGTAGCATTTAGCAAACCCTTCGTCAATTGAAAAACATACCAAGCCATGGAAACACAATTATTTCAATTGGTGTTGAGGGGTATATAAGTGCACAAGCCATATGGTCGTCAGAGTCTTAGTTTCGTCTCTGGTGTTGCTCCATTGCCAGAAGGCTTGGACAATACCCCGATCGAGTCACATAGGAACAAAAGCATGGATCCACTACCAGCGAGCTTGGTCAGTACCTTGGTAGAGTTACTTACATCAACTCCTCGCCAAGGAAGCCCTTCTCTTCTTTTGCCTTATTTTTCATTTTTCATTTTTTGACTTTTTTATTTTTCATTTTCATAGTGCATAACACTTATTCAATTCAGAGGTGGAAGAGGGATCCTAACTTATTGAGATCATAAGAGGTTGTTCTAGTAGAGAAGTAGTTTATTGTATCTCGAATGTGCCTGTTAAGGTTTTTCCCCTCACCTTACTGTACTTGATTGAGCTGACAAGGGTTAACCCAAAAACAACCGACTAGAGAAGGTGACACTAGTTAGCGCACAAGCATTGTGTTTTTACCAAGGTTCACTTTGAACAATACATATTTTCCTTCGACGTATCATGGACTAAGAGTAATAAGTTCATCATATAGAGGAAAGATGACAGATAACCAAGTAGTGGTAGTTGTACAAGCCCTCTTGTAATTTACCCAACTCGCTTCAAGAGTCATACATGGCTTCGTGCAAGACTAACCTACGAATGAAATATATGAGCTAACAAACATCAAAGCAAAGCAAAAGAAAAATTGAAAGTAAAATAAAAGCAAGCAAACAAGAAAGCAAACAAACATATAAGCAAACAAGCATGCATGAAAACAACTTAAAGAAAACATTACTACTACTTCTAAACCAATGGTGCATGGGCTTGGTCACGTGAAGTGATACTTCCAATGCATCCATCAGCACATTGGTAGACCCATGTTGGTGAAGGCTTATATTGTGAGCAATCCAGTTGTGCGAACCAAAAAACAAGAAAGATATAACAATGAAGACAACCACACTTTATGTTTCAAAGTGCCCACAGGACATAAGTGAGTGCATGTGCATGACAGGTAGTCCGTGGACTTACCATGGTGTTGTGTGACACTACGTGCAAATTTGGAGGATAAGCACACTCTTGACTATGACATGCAAGCAAACGAAAGAAACAAAGATAAATTGCATCGCAAACGAGTGTTTGCAATGTAAGACTCCTCCAATGCATGAGCAATGGGATCATGCAATTTGACTGATTTTCAATCCAACCCAATTGACTTTGAGTCTCTGCGGAGCCTTCTTATACAATGGGGTCCTTTATAGTGCATCCCTCATTGTTTTAGGGGAATGGTATTCAATGATCTTTAGGCTGTAGGGTAAGGTTTTCCATCTCCTTTGGCATGCTTTCTCTCTTTCATCCCCTAGAAATCTCAAAGTGTCCTCAAAATGAGTGAATGCTTGCTCTTATGTAGCTAGGTATCTTGGTGCAGGCTAGGGATCATTGGAGATGAGGTTGTGGGTGCTAATGAAAACCATATAATTTCTTTGTTTCACTGTAATGTAAATTGTCTTTGTTTCTTCTCTTTCCAATACCTTTTTTACTTCTTGTTGATGGTGTTGGACCTGCCAACATGTCAAAGGGAACTCCCTAGTAAGAAGTCCCAATTAGACCTCAGACCGTTTGGTGTAGGAGTCCCATCAGTGGGTCGTAAGTTAATGCCTTAACCGCGATGCCTTATAGAGGCAAGTAAGATAACTTTGTCAGTGGCAAGGGTGTGACCGTTGCAGTGAGTTAAGGAAGGTGTATGCGAGGTTCTAACACATAAGGGGGAGAAAAGGGTGAAGGTGAGTTCTAGGTTGAAAGGGATCAGTACAAACTCAGTTAGGAACACACAACACAAAAGGACATACACAGCTTCTAGTGGAATAGTCCACTCGGATGTGGTAGTCACAACATACAAGGTAAGATAACATGTTCATCATTTATGGATCAGTTCAAATGAGTGCAACGATTGTTACAGTAAGGTTCATCTGAAAGATCTGTCTATTGTCCGATAGACTAGTCGACATGGACAGTGACAACATTAACAACATATACAACACATTTGCAACAAGATTCATATAATTGCATGTCAATCAGTTCATACAAAAATACATAATTTAAACAACATATATCATTAAGGAAACCAGAGCAGTCCAGCTACAATAACAACATATGCATGAAAATGTGTTGGCTCTTATTATATAAAGTGTAAGTTTCAATCATACAATACATCCATGTAAACTTGCTAGCCCCATTAGTGAAATATTATAGCCGCATCTGCCTACTCCTCCAAAGAGATGTACTAGCTTCATGCATTGGAGAAGCCAAGGCGCATTACAATATTGTCCAAGATTTCTTCAAGATAGTCGTAATAGAAACTTGGCTGACCAAAAGCCCATATAATGAGTTATCAGGGACTATTTATAGCAAAGGGTGGGGTGACCCTCGACATTCCCCTTTGTGACCATTCAACTACCCTCATGACTCTTCACCTACTTTATGAATGTTACATCCACTATTAAGACTTAACTTACACTTGACATGACTCAACATTACAATGCACATGTACCCATGTGAACAATGGCTTGAAAATCCCAAATTTTAGACATCATTTTGACTTAGACAACCATAGAAGTCCAATTGCTTGACATCCTCATGTTGATCAATAGCAACATATTGATGCCAAGATTGGTAGCCCTTGATAGTGTCCACATGTTTTTCTGTGACATCCGTCTGAAATCTGAACCTTGCCTCCATAACATCTGGGTACATTGCTCAGGCTCCTCTGTCCAACTTGTCTAAAAGCATGCACATCATTATCTTCAATGTAGCCAAACTAGCAACATAATTGCGCATGATTTCTGCATTGATAGGCAAGTCTGGGCTGGTGGCAGTGTGCATCAACTCGTCGAAGTAAAAGTCAAGCTCCTGTCGGACCTGCTTGTTTATCTTCGCCTCGATGTGAGTCCCAAGTGATGGGATCACATGAGTGTGCACTATAACATCCATGCTTTTGAATGCTCGTGCATGGGAAGATTGTATGCTAGTGATGAGTTGCGGTAGGTCTTCAGAGTTCCAGATTTGACTTCAGATACGTGCTTGTAGCTCAACCGCGTTGGCCTTCATCATCTTTGGCAAGTGAAGCAGGGCTCCCTTGAACTTCATCGTCCATGCTTGCATGTTATCAAAAACAACATGTATGTTCTTCAAGGCACGTGCTCTTCACGCACATGGTTCTTTCCATCCATGGAGATGGATGACTGCTTGGTGCACGCTACCAAAATTGGAGTACAATGCTCACATAACTGTATCAAGGGACAATAGTTCATCTAGTATTGCCTTCTTCAATTTAGCTTGGGTGGACTTTGTCACCAAGTCTCCTTCTTTCTTGGCCACCTGTAGTTCCTTCACCATTCGTTCATTCTCATCTATGAGGAAATGGACACTTGAGCTAGTGGCTTTGGTATACACTCTAGTTGCATTAGCCAAAGCAGCTAGATGCTTTTGCACATCAATCATGATCACTTGTTCTTCAACTTGCATAGGGGATGTTTGGTCCTCCAGATTTGGTACTTTATGAGACTCCATAACCCTGTGATGGGATTTGTCAAAGGAGATGTTGTGCATCTCTACTTCTAGATGACCACCAAGGGTCTCCATGCCTCCTTGGTCATTTGAGTCTTTCTCATCGTCTGGATGCAATGAAGTAGGTGAGTCAACCTATTTGTGTTGAGGCATGAGGTTGGTGTCGTATTCAACTCCTGCTGCTCCATGTTTTCATCCAACTATTCAAGCGCCTGTTCTATCTCATGAGCAAAGTCTTGCCCCTATGATGGTTCACATTGTTCACCTGATGCCAGTTGTTCAGATGAATCAACTACTTGTATGGGTGCTTCTTCATCTGTCTGCACATGATATGCCCCCTGCTATATCTACTCTTGCTGCGCTTCCTTCTCCTATTGGCATAGATCTTGTTCTTTTTGGCATTGCTCCCTCAGCTCATGCAACTCCTTCTTTTCTTCTTCCATTCTCTTCTTATCCCTCTACGTTCTCGCAATTCGCTTGTCGCGCTACTGCCACTTTGCCTGAATAGCCATAGCTACATGTTCTACAAGTGGATCTGTTCGAAAATTGCAGTTTTTATCCTCCTCCATGTGGTCGAAAATCTTACTCTTCCCTTTGTCACGAACATGTATACTAGGCTCTTCTCCCTCTGTTGTTGTTGCTATTGCTGCTACTGCTAGTGTTGTCTGTGATGCTACTTTTCTAACCACTCAACGGTAAAGCCGACCTATTCATTGGGTCCGGAGGAATTGTAGTGATACCTCCATGAGTCTTCCTTGGCCCAATGAAATTCCCCATGGATCCAACTGAATTGAACTCTCATGCAGTGATCCTTCATAATGTAATGTGGGTCATACGGGTTGAAGCTTCAAAGGTTGAATGGGTACTTCTTCATCTGTTCTACTTTGGCATCTGCTTGCTTGATACTTTGGATCTCATATAACCCAGTCTGCAATGGAAGAGTGGGCCAAGGTTGTTAGCCTCACTCTCTTAAAAATCAATAATAAATCAATTATAAAATTAAGTAAATAAAATCATGAGAATTCCTCAAACTAAGGAGTCTAGTTTGGATGAGAGATTCTCTCTAACTAGCTCTCCTAAATTAGTGTGTAAGTTGAGAAATTATCTCAACCAAGTGAGTCTAATATAGATGCACTATCTTAAGACCACTTGCTCATGTATTTAAATGTATTGTGAATTTTTTTGAATAATGTTAATTACATGAGCATGAGAGACCACATGATGGCTCTCTGCCTTTTCTGCTAGTTTAATTTTTGTGTGTTAATTTGCTGTGCATATGGTTACATATCTTTGTGATTCTTCTTCATGTGGTGTGAGAGCTAGCAGTCATGAGGACTCAGAGTTTAGAGATAAAGAGAAAGGATCAAGAAGTGATGTGAGTTGTCCTTAATGAGATAAAGGAAGGAATTGGCAATGGCTTGGTTCTGATTAAAATTTCTACATTTGCGTGAGGGTCAAGCTAGTTCTACAACTTCTTCCACTGGAATATCCCAACAGTACCCACTGTCCAAGACATCGTAAGCATGAGGTGAACCAGATCGAATAGAAAAACGTGTCCCCTTAAGTCTTCCTCCTTCACTGTCCACATAATATAGACCAGGGCCCGTTTCATCCCATCCAACAATCATTGTACCCATTGACAGGCCCGTTCTTCTGTATGAGTAGAGGATATTTGCCAACAAATTAGAAGCATCTGTCACTGATATTCTTCGCTTGTTTGCCAAACTTCCAAATCACATTGGCAATGTTTTCAACGGGTTTCACTGGATAATCAACTCTCTTAGCTGCAAAGCAACCTCTGAAGTACCCTGCCTACACTCGTAGGGAAGCAAATGCTGATCATGAACGCACTAAGTTGTTTCCTTGTATGGATGCAATATAGTCAATCTTATCTTATTTCTTCAACTGTTTCTTTTTCGCCTTCTTTGCTTTCCATTTAGAAGATTTATCTATGATGTTTGGATTTCTTGAGTGTTTTTTATTTGTCTTCCAAGCCTCATGATCATCTAAGACATCGATTTCCTCATCCCCAATTGGTTTCTCATCAGGAAGGAAATTCGAATCCTTTGTTTGTGATACTAACACCACAAGAACTATTCCAATGCTTGCATTCGATGATCCATTTCCAACAGCTTTCTCACCTTTTTTCTTGCCTTCTTCGACCGCCTTTTGTTGGAAATAATATTAAGAGGGGGAGGGTGAATCAGTATTAGCAAGTCAATAATATTTCATTTCCATAATCAGATTCATATACACTACTTCAGTTAATGGAACTTGCGTGTATACACAACTGTATTTAAGGCAACTAGCGTATATCTTGCAAACTTATAATTCAGTTAATTTATCATATGTTGATATTTAATCAGTGCATCAGAACCATATAAATAGTAAACAGGTCCAGTAAAACAGAATAGACAATCACACACACATGAACACAAGATATAAGGTGGAAACCCAATGTGGGTGAAAACCACCTGCTGCAATTGTCTCTATCTTCTTTTAATAAGAAACTTCTTTTTACCATTTTTGTATTGGTGCAGTTTTATTCCAGTACGTAGGCTTCTACCTGTAGAAGGCTACAACCTTCTATCATTCTCTATCTTCTCTTGGAAGGGAGCTACAACCCCCTAGCTCTTGTACTAGCTGATATGTTTACTAGTCCGTAGGTGTCGACCTACAGAAGGCTACAACCTTCTCTTTTCTTCCGGGGACCACGTTTCATAAATTTTCAGAATGGATCCATCAATAACATCATTCAAACATCAAACACATCTGCATCAATCAATCTCCTTTGCACCAACCACAACTGAATCAATCAATCACTTTTCAGAATGTTGTAACCAAAATAAGTAAGTAGAAAACAGTAACCAGAACCTGGAACACTGTAATAGAAACCAGAAGTAGCTAAAGCATAATTTATGAGATATACACTACTTCAATGTGTTGAACCTACATGCATATGCACTTTTCTCAAGGTGAACCTACATATAGATCTACAAATCAAATTTAAGATGTATATGTTGTTTTGATATGCAGAACCAACATGTATATGCACCTTTTCTAAAGTGAACCTACATATAGATCTATAAACGATGATTTAATCTTTACAACAATTCCAGACTTCAGTTATACCCAGATCATCATATTTATAGTCTACAACATGCGCTAGTTATTCAGATAAAAGATCACAACACACAAAGATACTTCACTTCAAGCCTTAAGATCTTGACCCATCAATAGATCTTATCCTTCATCAAGTGCTAAGGTTCATCCTTGAATCAGATCTAGCTGTGTACCATAACCCAATAACTTGTATTCTAGATCTTGCTCTTCATTAGATATTCAATACATGAGTGCCTTTACCTAATGATCTTCTCCTCCTTCTATAGTCTTAGGCTTTGCTCAATACCATGGACCAAAACCACTTAGAACCAATACCTTAGACCAAATACTTGGGGTCAACACTTCGGACAGGATACCTTGGACCAATACCATGGATCAAAATACCATGGACCAAATACCACGGACCAAAACTAATTTTTCCAACATGTACGTGCCTTTCCTTCCGTGAAAGTGCACGTGTACGCTATACACGCCTTTTGGTCTGCGAAATGACGTGTACACGCGGCTTGGTTAATGGGGAACCTGTGTAAACCTCTCTTTCTTCATTCTACGAGTCTGAACTGTGATCTATCATTTGAGTGAGTTTCCATCAAAGACAACAACTGTGTCATAGTGCCAAATCTATGTCATAATTCGAACAATCTCCCCCTTTGGACTTGATGGCAACCCCAAGTCACTCTCCCCCTTTGTCATTAAGGGCAAAGGGTTATGCTCCCCCTAAGTACATGCTAAATTCTCTGATATACTGAAGAGTGCTGAATGAGCTCCATGCTCGAGTCCATGCTCCCCTTGAATATAAGCAACATTTGCAAAAAGATGTTCTGAAAGAAGAGCATGAATCTATAAATCATAAATGACCTTCCTATCACCAATGACTAATACAAACATCCATCTCCCAACGAAGTGGGGATATAGATAAAGCAACCATCACCAATGACTCACCATGATAGTTATCAGCAACTATCATTAGTAGCATTTGTCAATCACCATCCAAACTAGCAACCATGATCTCCCCCTGAACATGTTCCACCTGAATCAAATACAAATGTGAATTTGTACCAAGATCTTTTAAGATAATGCTAACAACGCATTATTAGAAGTATATGCTCCCCTTGTGCTAGATGATCACTATCAGACCCATATTAGACTCCTTTCATCCTGTGTCCGGCCCACTATTTTTCTTCAAACCAACATATATGCGACCGTATCCATAGAAACCAGCATATGTACGTGGATACGCTTCATGGAACTCGCATATAACCACTTTTCTCTGAAATAGATAAGTTTTAACCGCAAGATGATGCATCAACTACTCCCAGCTTTTGTCTGAGATATTCAAATGTCTCTCTGGGCAGTGGTTTGGTGAATATATCAACAACTTGTTCTTTGGAGGGAGCATACTCCAATTTGACCTTTTGTTCAAGCACTTGTTCATGTAGAAAATGATATTTGATGGGTATGTGCTTGGTCTTGGAATGTATGAATGGATTTTTTGAAATACTGATTGCACTTGTATTATCACATAGAATGGAGATGGGTCGAGTACATGTGATTTGAATGTCTTGCAATGTTTGCATCATCCAAAGGAGTTGTGTGCAGCAAGATGCAACAACCACATATTCTGCTTCAGTTGTAGATAATGCAATTGAAATTTGTTTCTTGCTAAACCAAGACACTAATCTGGAACCCATATAGAATGCACCACCACTAGTGCTTTTTCTATCATCAATGCTTCCTTCCCAATCTGCATCTGTATATGCATGAAGTGTAAGATTTGTATCCCTAGGATACCATAAACCAAAATTTTGTGTTCCTTGAAGAGATTTGAAAATCATTTTGACTGCCTAAAGGTGTGATTCCTTTGGATTGGCTTGCAATCTTCCAACTATTCCCACTACATGCATGATGTATGGTCGGGTACCTATTACATAAAGCAAACTGCCAATCATGGATCTGTAGGTTGGTAGATGTACTGCTGCTGATTCATCATTTGAGCTGAGACTGCATCTTGTTATCGTAGGGGTTCATATTGGTTTAGAATATTCCATGCTATATTTTTTCAATATCTGCTTGAGATACTTGGTTTGTGACAGAAAAATACCATCTTTCTTTTGTTGAACTCGTAGACCAAGAAAATATGTGAGCTCACCAAGAAGGGACATTTCAAATTCTTGTTGCATTACCAAAGCAAAGTTTTGACTCATGGCTTCTTCATTGCTACCAAAAATGATATCATCAACATACACAAAAATTATTAGCAATTTATTATTGTCAATCTTGGTATATAGATTGCTATCAGCTGATCCTTTTGAAAAACCTTGTTGATGGAGGTATTTGTCAATATGGTAATACCAGGCCCTTGGAGCTTGTTTTAGACCATAGGGAGACTTTCTAAGTCTGCATACAAGTTTTGGATCAATTTCCAAGGATGAATCCATCTGGTTGCTCAATATATACTTCTTCCTCTAAGTCCCCATTAAGAAAGGCATATTTTACATCCATTTGGTATACTTTGAATTTCTGAAAACTAGAAAGAGTAAGGAAAATTCTTATGGCTTCAAGTCTAGAAAAAATTGCAAAAGTTTCTTCAAAATCTATACCTTCTTGTTGAGCATATGCTTTACAAACAAGTCTGGGCTTGTTTCTAATAACTTCACCATTTTCATTCAACTTGCTTTTGAATATCCATTTGGTTCCCATGATATTATTATCATGAGGTCTAGGAACTAATTCCCAAGTATTATTCTTTTCAATTTTCTCAAGTTCTTCATTCATGGCCTTGAACCAACATTCATGTTTGCATGCTTCATTTACATTTTGAGTTTCGATGGAGGAAAGTAATGCTAGATAGCTTGAAGCTTCTGTAATATTTCTTCTTGCCTACACACCTGCCTCTTTCTGTCCCAAAATTTGAGTCTCTAGATGATTTTTATGAACATACCTGGATGGAGTCTTTTCTTTTTCCATTATTTGTTCTTCTGGTGCTTCATTGGTTTCTTCTTCAAAATTAGTCTGGTTTGATGTGGAAGGATAATCCTCACCTTCTCCACAATCTTCAGTTTTTACCTGCTTTGGATTTTTGCATGCTTCATCAACCACAACATCAATAATTTCAATAATTTTCCCAATTCTTTTATTATAACATTTATATCCTTTACTTCGAGAAGAGTAACCAAGGAAAATGCCTTCATCTGCTTTGGGTTCAAACTTGCCAATTTTTTCATCAGTCCTTTTGATGTAACATTTGCTTCAAAAAACTTTGAAGTATTTTACAGTAGGAGTCTTACCATACCAAAGTTCATGTGGAGTTTGAGTGCTGTTTACTTGAACATTTGCTTTGTTGAGAATAGTGACGACAACGAATGTAGCTTCACCCCAAAAGGTTGCAGGAGTTCCAAACTCATCTAGCATAGCACGCGTCATTTGTTGAGCATTTCTGTTCATCGTTTCTACCACTCCATTTTTCTGAGGAGTCCTTGCAATGGAGAATTGCCCTTTTATTCCATGTTCTTCACAAAAGTCAAAGAATTCATCTGAGGTAAATTCGCCTCCTCGATCAGATCTAAGATATTTGATTTTACGATCTGATTCATTTTCAACCAGGGCTTTGAAGGATTTGAATTTTTCAAGTGCTTCATCTTTATGCTTTAGAAGCCCTATCCAACACATTCTAGAAAAATCATCAATGAACAATATAAAGTATTCCTCTCCATGAGATGACCTTTTCCTTGATGGACCACATAAATCAGTATGAACAAGTTCAAGAGGATTAACTGATCCTTCATTTTTAGGGAATTGTGACCTGGTTTGCTTACCAAATTGACATGATTTGCATATTGTATTTTCTGGAATGTTGATATCAAGAAGATCATGAGAAACCTGGAATTTGCTTGGTTTTCTTATTTGAGAGAAGCTTAGATGCCCCAATCTTTTGTGCCATAGCTAGTGTTCATCATTTTTTCTTAGATAGCACTGTTGTTGTCCTCCCTTGAGTATATATAAGTTGTTTGGAGTTCTTATACCTTTGATCACGGTTTCTCCTGTATCAAGCTCATGAACAACACATCCATTTGATCGAAATACTAATTCATTTCCTTGATCACACATTTGACTGACACACAACAGGTTATGCTTTAGACCATCAACATACATAACATTCCCAGCTTTAACTTTTTCTTTTAACAGAACAAAACCTTTACCTTTTATGACAGTAGGAGTGTCATTTCCAAATGGGACCTTCTTTTCCTTTTCTAAGGCATTATATGACTGAAGTTTTTCTTTATGACCTGTCTTGTGTTTCGAGCATCCACTGTCAATGTACCACTGATTTTCTTGTCCTTCTGCATACAGTGCTATACCACATGTTTCTGTTTGTGGTTCTTTCTTTCTCCATATTTTGAGATTTAATGAAGCTTTCTCCTTCTGAGATATTTGCCAAAATTTACTCCTACATTCAGATTCTTTGGGACAACATTTGTTGCAGATAGGGCATTTTGTTTCATTTTCAAGAAGAGAAAATTTATTGTAGGTCTGCTTCATGATCACTGTCACATTCCTTTGATTTCATGCTTCTCTAGTCATGATGGTCTTGTAAGCAACACATTGAGCAGCTTTGTGTCCAAAGTTATGACATGAAAAACATTGGCTAGTAAAGAAGTTCCTGCGATTAATGAATCTACTGACCTAGTGATTGTAGTTGCTATTGATACTCATTCTTGAAGTAGATTGAGTATGATTTACCTGAGGTTTGTAGCTTCTGTTCATTCTTGAAGTAAGTTGAGCTTGATTTACCTGGTGATCTGCTTTATGCCTTTGCTATCGATTGTCAAATTGTTCATTGTTCTTTGCTGCATCAAGATAGCTTTTAGTGGAGGTTAACAGATTCTGTGCTTGGGATGCTTCTTCAGTGTATCCAAGACCTATCTTTATTAGAGGAGAATGATGCACTTTGATAATTTCATTTAATTTTTCTAATCCTTTAGTAAATATAATATTGAGATCTTTTGTTTTCTCAATATCCTTTCTTAGACCCACAATTTCACATTCTAGTTTTTCATTGTGTTTTTCTCTTTCAGCAAGTTGGAATGTCAGAGTATCTATAATCATATTCTTTTCTTCTAAACAGATTTTGAGTTTAGAGTTTTCTTCATAAAGGTCATCTTCATCTAAAGCATCCAAGAAATAATCATCTTCAAAAGACATTAGAAGTCTATAGTCATTACTATTTTCATCTTCATCACTATTTGATAAACCATCGCTATCTTCATGAGTATAGTAGCTCTTCTTACTTACGCTTTGTTTTCTATTCCATTTTTATGATTCCTTACCTTTATCAAGCTTATCTTTATGACGAAATTTGGTAGCATAATGTCTGACTCTTCCACAAGCAAAACATTTGAAAGGTAGTTTACCTCTGAATCTCCCGGAACCCCGTTGAAGGTTCTTCACAAAGTTTGCTTCTTCCTCTCCTTCTGAAATATGTCCTGATTCATTGAGTTCTTCTCTTCCTGAAGCTTTGAATGTGGCTTCTCTCATATCTGATGGACCTCCTTTTCTCATTTCGAAAGCAATTAAGATTCCGTGCAGCTGTGTCATAGTAATAGTATGAGGATCTTGCTTTTCTTCTATGGTAGATACTTTTGATTCAAACTTAGTAGACAAGGATCTTAACACCTTTTCAACTAAAGTAACTTCTTTTATCTCTTCACCCAAGTTCTTCATGCAATTAACAATCTCATCTATACATAAGAAGTAACTAGTGATACTTTCATCATTGTGCATTTTGCGAGTTTCATATTGAATTCTGAGAGATTGCAGTTTTTCACATTTTACCTGATTATCTCCTTCATAGCTTAGAACGATTGTGTACCATATTTCTTTGGAAATTTTGAGCTACATAACTTTGACAAATTCTGATTGTGAAAGACTCCCCAATAATGTATTGATAGTCTTGGCATTGGTTTCATATTGCTTTTTACCTACCGTATCTGTAGGAATCGCTAATGGAAATGTATATCCTCCTTCGGCGATTTCCCAGACATCTGTTCCAAGATATTGAAGATAGGTTGTGGTTCTTACCTTCCAATAAATGAAGTTTCTCCCATCAAAGATTGGTGGTCTAATGGATCCCTCTCTTTCGTCGTTACTCATGATGATAGATCTCCCTTCAAGCGATCAAGTTTCTTCTAAAGGACCTGCTCTGATACCAATTGTTGGAAATAATACAGAGCAGGAGGGGGGTGAATTAGTATTAGCAAGTCAATAATATTTCACTTCAGTTAATGGAACTTGCATGTATACACAACTGTATTTAAGGAAACTAGCGTATATGCTACAAAATTATGATTCAGTTAATTTATCATATGTTGATCTTTAATCAGTGCATCAAAACCATATAAACAGTAAGTAGGTGCAGTAAAACAGAACAAACAATCACACACACATGAACACAAGATATATGGTGGAAACCCAATGTGGGTGAAAACCACCTGTTGCAATCATTTCTATCTTCTTTTAATAAGAAACTTCTTTTTACAATTTTTGTACTGGTGCAGTCTTATTCCAATATGCAGGCTTCTACTGCAGAATGCTACAACCTTCTCTCGTTCTCTAGCTTCTCCTGGAAGGTAGCTACAACCCCCTAGATCTTGTACTAACTGATATGTTTACTAGTACGTAGGTGCCGACCTATAGAAGGCTACAACCTTCTCTTTTCTTCCAGGGACCACGGTTCATAAATTTTCAGACTAGATCCATCAATAACAACATTCAAACATCAAATACATCTACATCAATCAATCTACTTTGCACCAACCACAACTAAATCAATCAATCACTTTTCAAAATGCTGTAACTAGAATAAGTAACTAGAAAATAGTAACCAGAACCCAGAACACTGTAACAACAACCAGAAGTAGCTAAAGCATATTTTATGAGATATACGCTACTTCAATGTGTTTAACCTACGTGCATACGTAATTTTCTCAAGGCGAACCTGTGTACAGATCTGCAAATCAAATTTAATATGTATACGCTGTTTTGATATGCAGAACCAACTTGTATACACGCCTTTTCTAAAGTGAACCTGCGTACAGATCTATAAATGATGATTTAATCTTTACAACAATTCCAAACTTTAGTTATACCCATATCATCATATTTATAGTCTACAACATAAGCCAGTTATTCAGATAAAAGATCAAAACACACAAACATACATCACTTCAAGCCTTAAGATCTTGACCCATTAATAGATCTTATCCTTCATCAAGCACTAAGTTTCATCCTTGATTCAGGTCTAGTTGTGCACCATAACCTAATAAAATGTATTCTAGATCTTGATCTTCATTAAATATTCAATAATGAGTGCCTTTGCCTAATGATCTTCTCCTCCTTTTATAGTCTTAGGCCTTACTCAACACCATGGACCAAAACCACTTAGAACCAATACCTTGGACCAAATACCTGGGGTCAACAATTCAAACAGGATACCTTGGACCAATACCATGGATCAAAATACCATGGACCAAATACCACAGAACAAAACTAAGTTTTCCAACATGTACATGCCTTTCCTTCTGTGAAAGTGCGTGTGTACACTATACGCGCCTATTGGTCTGCAAACTCGCTGTACATGCAGCTTGGTCAATGGGAAACCTGCATATGCCTCTCTTTCTTCATTCTGTGAGTCTGACTGTGATCTATCATTTGAGTGTGTTGCCATAAAGGACAACACCTGTGTCATAGTGCCAAATCTATGTTATAATGCCAACACCTTTCGCCCGGGATGCTTCATGCTCGCACACAAAAAGAAGAATGTCGACTTCAAAAGCTACAATGTTGTCTTGCGAAGGAGAAAATAAGACAACCCAGTTCCGGAAATATGATCTGCCTAAGATTTCCCCCAGTGGGAATCTGATCAGAGTTATGTTTTACTCTGACTTTTATTTATAACTTTTGGTTCGCTCCATTATATATAAGGTAAATTACAGTGGCGGCCTCAGTCTTTTATGTTCTTGTGTTGATATATATACATGAGGTGGATTATAGTGCGACATCAAACTTAAATTTTTATCATAAAAATATGTTGATCCGAGACTCAAGGATGAAAGGCCTCACATTTTATTATATTTTTTGAAGCTTGAAATTTTGAAGGAATGTGTAAATGAGCCTGTGAGTAGACTGTATTGTATGAATGCATGTAGAAACTTGCGAAGCAGACAAGTGCTGCATAGAGTCCACCTAAAGCTAATTTGCGAGAATAAAGCCTACATGTGGATAATAGAGGGAAGCTTTTATGGTACAAAAATGGTAAGGTTTGATGCAATATCAAAAGCTTCAACGAAAATCTATTTGAGGCTGCAAATGCTTCGACTTGTAAAAAATTCACATCCAAAATATATTTCGCATGATTTTGAATGAGAAATCTTATTTGCATTCCAATTTTGAAAGGCATTCATTCCTCTACATGCCATTATAACATTCAGTGTTCCTTTTCAAGGATGAGAAGTGAACAATTGAGCCAGTTCGTTGAACTTGTTCTGCCCATGAAAATATTCTTTTAGTTTGTTTAACAGTTGAATAAAATCCATGAAATCGAATACCAAAAATGAGACATCAAGAACTCATGGTACAATTGATGCGTGAATTTTTCTGAGGAGTTAATGCGTACACTATATATGATTTTTGAATTACATCTGGTGTCTCATTGATGCACCAACATGGTGTCAAGCTCATTTTTACCAAGAGCGACTTTTAAACTCAATTATGGGTGTGTACGTGGATTACATGGTGCTAACAGGTGATTTTTTCACGACATGTGACTTGTATGACTATCAAAGGTAATTTTGTGGAAGGGAAGGTTTATTTTGGGAATCATAAAAGGTTTTTGAAAAAAAAAAAAATCTGGTGTAAGAAGTAAGATGTGATTTTTGTACATTTTGGAGTGATAAGTGAAGAATTTTAAAAGGGAAGCTCATTGTTGTATTTTTAAGAAAGCTTTTTAGCAGAGTGTACTTTTATTTTTGAAGACAAGGGGCTGTGTGAGCGTGGCATTCTCATTGTCTGCGAAATTTCATTCATGATGTTGTGAAGGTGAAGATTGATGTACTTCAATATTTAATAAAGAATGCGTGTGCAATGAATGCGTGTGCATGACTTGTGTTTAGATTATCTCTTTGTATTATGCTTAAAACAACTACATGCACATAAGCAAGCTTAAGTATAAGAATGCTTAATCAAGCTCCTATAATCAAGCTTAAGTACACAAGCACAAAGCATCACATCATCAACTTGATAAGATGATATTCCAAGAAAGCACATTTCACATCATGTAATCAAAGAAATAAAGTTAAGGATGCTACAAAATCAAGAATTTCAAGCCAAGAAAACATCAACATCATTAACATTTTTTTGTATCACTTGCAAATAAACATTTTTTAATAGAATTTTATGAGCGCATTGTCGGTTGTAACTGAAACCCTAATTTGAATTTTTAAGGTGAATACATTAAGTCAAGTAAGTATTCAATAGAGTCATCTAGATTTAACTTGTCATTTGTCTCTTGGGTGCATTTTCGATAATGTTCAACACTCTTCCCTTTTTAATCAACACATTTAGTGAGTACATTCAAGAAAGCACAAAGTGTTAGTAATCAATCAAGCCAGTTCAAGCAAGCCATATGACAAGCAATCATCATCAAACAAGTGTATTTTATTCTTCAAGTGAGAAATAAGCAACAAATAAAGCGAGCATGTCATTCAAACAACAAAGCAAGCGAGTGTGTCATTTAAACAACAAAGCAAGCGAGCGTGTCAAAATCAAGTGTGAAAGTTCAAAGCATGACACCTACAACAAACGAGCCAGTGTGAAGTTGATTGAAGCATTCACAAAGTGTCAGTGAAGCATTCAAGCAAAGCAATTGTCATCAAGCGAGCGTGAAATCAATAATTCAAACAACCAAGTCATAAAACTCTAGCAAGTGTTTAAAGCATCAACAATAAGCAACAATACAAGTGAGGCTGAATTCAAAGTGAGCAAGCTAACATGGAGACACACATTCAACTATCCCAAATTCTTAATAATTTGATTTTATCATCAGCTGGATACATGGTGAACATCAACAAAAAAACTCTTGATGATATTCAAGTGCATCTTCAACATGCACATGAAATGATTGAGTTTCTTCAACTGGAGTCGTAACTTCAGAGAGATGAGTTGCAATAGAAGAGTGATGTTTCCAAGTCTTTCATCTGTATAGATAAAGATAAATATTTTGATTCTAGGTCACTGATCCAACCAACCTCAAGTATTGAAGTGGTCCCTAATCTAGTTCAACTTTCTTCCAAACGAATCATCAAGCCATGGGAAGAAATCCAAACTAAAAAAATTCGACGAGGCTTAGGATATGTCAAAGATGACACCACCTTTCATATCCCAGATTATTGAAGGCCCATTAAGTTTGTCAGTGCAGGGTCTCTTGCACAAATCACATCGGCTAATTCCGAGAAGGTTGAATACTAACAGAAATACACACAAATTGAAGTTGCAGTCAAACCAAAATGCCTTCATTTTCAAAGATCCGGTCATCTAGAAGATCAGTGTTTTGATCTCCATCCTTGTCACCATTGCGGCAAGTCAAATCATATATTGGAGAAATGCTGCAACCAATGACAGGTAGCCAGATTGAAGATAAATTATTCATGGATTGATCCTTGGGAATGGTCATCCATAGCCAGAAGATTGTACAAGTTTTACAATCAAATTCACTAAGACATATTGTAGCCAACAGTCAAATGAAGATGGTACTCTCGTGCAGTTAAGAGGGGGAGTACACCAGTGAAATACTCCCCCACCTACAGGGGGGAGTTTAGATATATTTTAGAGAAGATTGCCTCTCCTTTCAGCTGAAAATAGGGGGAAAATGTCAATGAAATTGACAAGTGGTTGTCAGAATGGAAGTCTCGACAACATCAGCAAAGCAGCCAGTGGGCGATCATCACCAGAAAATACGCTAGTGGGCATTCATCAAATTGTGTCATTGGACACTGGATGTTGTTTTCAAGCAAAGGACAATTGGATCCTTTTGTGGCTTGGCACATGATGGTGTTGTCAAGTGACATGCAAAGATGAATCAGTCATGCAGCTGACTTATGGTCTCTTCATATTGTAGTTTCTTCAAAATCCATCTTTGGTGGTTTTTTAGGCAAACATTTTTTTGAGAATCAACATGAGAACTTGGAAGATGGTTCCTTGTTCATTTTTTATTTATCATTGAGGGGGAGAATGTTAGCCTCACTCTCTTAAAAATCAATAATAAATCCAATTATTAAATTAAATATATAAAATCATGAGAATTCCTCAAAATAAGTAGTCTAGTATGGATGAAAGATTCTCTCCAACTAGCTCTCCTAAATTAGTGTGTAAGTTGAGAAATTGTCTCAACCAAGTGGGTATAAGATAGATGCACTATCTTAAGACCACTTACTCATGTATTTAAATGTATTATTAAATATTTTGAATAATGTGAATTACATGAGCAATGGAGACCACATGATGGCTCTCTGTCTTTTCCGCTCTTTTAATTTTTTTGTGTTAATTTGTTGTGCATATGGTTATATAGCTTTGTGATTCTTCTTCATGTGGTGTGAGATCTAGCAGTCATGAGGACTCAGAGTGCAGAGATAAAGAGAAAGGATCAAGAAGTGATGTGAGTTGTCCTCAACGAGATGAAGGAAGGAATTGGTAATAGCTTGGTTCCGGTGAAAATTTCTACATTTGCGTGAGCATCGAGCTAGTTCTACAGCTTCTTCCATTGGCATATCCCAATGGTACCCACTGTCCAGGACACCGTAAGCATGAGGTGAACCAGATCCAACAGAAAAACGTGTCCCCTTAAGTCTTCCTCCTGCACTGTCTACATAATATAGTCCAGGGTCCATTTCATTCCATCCGGAAATCATTGTACCCACTGACAGGCCCATTCTTCTATATGAATAGAGCATATTTGCCAACAATTTAGAAGCGTCTGTCACTGATATTCTCCACTTGTTTGACAAACTTTCAAATTGCATTGGCAAAGTTGTCAATGGGTTTCACTGGATAATTAGCTCTCTCAACTGCAAAGGAACCTCCGAAGTACCCTGCTTGCACTCGTAGGGAAGCAAATGCTAATCGTGAATGTACTCTGTTGTTTCATTGTATGGATGCAATATAGTCAATCTTATCTTCTTTCTTCAACTGTTTATTTTTCACCTTCTCTCCTTTCCGTTTTGAAGATTTACCTATGTTGTCTGGATTTCTTGAGGGTTTTTCTCGTTGTCTTCCAAGACTCATGATCATCTAAGACATTGATGTTCTCATCCCCAATTGGTTTCTCTTCAGGAAGGAAATCCGAATTCTTTGTTTTTGATACTAACACCACATGAACTATTCCAGTGCTTGCATTCGATGATCCATTTCCAACATCTTTCTCACCTTTTTTCTGGCTTTCTTCGGTCGCCTTTCACCCAGGATGCTTCATGCTCGCACACAGAAAGAAGAATGTTGACTTCAAAAGCTGCAACATTGTCCTATGGCGGAACAAAGTTGGACAACCTAGTTTTGAAAATAGGATCTGCCTAAGATTTCCCCCAATGGCAATCCGATCAGAGTTATGTTTTACTTTGACTTTTATTTATAACTTTTGGTTCGCTCCATTATATATAAGGTCAATGACAGTGGCGGACTCAGTATTTTATGTGCTTGTGCCGATATATATACATGAGGTGGATTATAGTGTGACATCAAACTTAAATTTTTATCATAAAAGTATGTTGATCTGAGACTCAAGGCTGAAAGGCCTCACATTTTATTATATTTTTTGAAGGCTGAATTTTTGAAGGAATGTGTAAATGAGCTTGTGAGTAGACTATATTGTATGAATGCACGTAGAAACTTGTCGAGTGGACAAGTGCTGCATAGAGTCCACTTGAAGCTAAGTTGCGAGAGTAAAGCCTTCATGTGGATGATAGAGGGAAGCTTTTTTGCAAAAATGTTAAGGTTTGATGCAATATCAAAAGCTTCAATGAATTAAAGCTTGGGGCTGCAAATGCTTTCACTGGTAACAAATTCACATCCAAAATATATTTTTCATGGTTTTGAACGAGAAATCTCATTTCATTCCAATTCTAAAAGGCATTCATTCCTCTACATGCCATTATGGCATTCAATGTTCCTTTTTGATGATGAGAAGTGAACAATTGAGCCACTTTGTTGAAGTTGTTCTGCCCATGAAAATATTCTTTGAGTTTGTTTAACATCTCAATAAAATCCATGAAATTGAATACCAAAAATGGGACATCAAGAACTCATGGTAAAATTGATGCGTGCATTTTTCTGAGGAGTTAACGCATACACTATCTATGCTTTTTGAATTACATCTGGTGTCTCGTTGATGCACCAACATGGTGTCAAGCTCATTTTTACCAAGAGGGACTTTTAAGCTCAATTATGGGTATGTACATGGATTACATGGTGCTAATAAGTGATTTTTTCACGACATGTGACTTGTATGACTGTCAAAGGTAATTTTGTGGAAGGGAATGTTTATTTTGGGAATCATAAAAGGTTCTGAAAAAAAAGTTTTTTTTGGAGTAAGAAGTAAGAGGTGATTTTTGTACATTTTGGAGGGATAAGTGAAGATTTTTAAAAGGGAAGATCATTATTGTATTTTGAAGAAATATTTTTAGCAGTGTACTTTTATTTTTGAAGACAAGGGATTGTGTGAGCGTGGCATTCTCATTGTTTGTGAAATTTCATTCATGATGTTGTGAAGGTGAAGATTGATGTACTTCAATATTTAATAAAGACATATTTTTCGTGGTGTTTGTGTCCTAGATTTGTTCGAAATTGAATAAGGGGATCTTAGGTACACCGTGTGTAATGAATGTGTGTGCTTGACTTGTGTTCAGATTATCTCTTTGAATTATGCTTAAAACAACTACATGCACATTAGAAAGCTTAAGTATAAGAACACTTAATCGAGCTCCTATAATCAAGCTTAAGTACAAAAGCACAAAGCATCACATCATCAACTTGATAAGACGATCTTCCAAGAAACCACATTTCACATCATGTAATCAAAGAAATCAAGTTAAGGATGCTACAAAATCAAGAATTTCAAACCAAGACGACATCAACATCATTAACACTTTTTTGTATCACTTGCAGATAAACATTTTTTAACTGAATTTTACAGGTGCATTCTCAGTTGTAACTGACACCCTAATTTGAATTGTTAAGGTGAATACATTAATTCAAGTAAATCTTCAACAGAGTCATCTAGATTTAAGTTGTCATTTGTCTCTTGGGTGCATTTTTGACATTGTTCGACACCCTTCCTTTTTTAATTAGCACATTCAGTGAGTACATTCAAGAAAGCACAAAGTGTCAGTAATCAATCAAGCGAGTTCAAGCAAGCCATATAACAAGAAATCATCTTCAAACAAGTCTATTCTATTCTTCAAGTGAGTAATAAACAACAAAGCAAGCGAGCATGTCATTCAAACAACAAAGCAAAAGAGCGTGTCATTTAAACAACAAAGCAAGCGAGCGTGTCAAAATCAAGTGCGAAAGTTCAAAGCACGACATCTACAACAAACGAGCCAGTGTGAAGTTGATTGAAGCTTTCACAAAGTGTCAGTGAAGCATTCAAGCAAAGCGATCATCATCGAGCGAGCGTGAAATCAAGAATTCAAACAACTAAGTCATTAAACTCTAGCAAGTGTTTAAAGCATTAGCAATAAGAAATAGTACAAGCGAGCTTAAATTCAAAGTGAGAAAGCTAACATGGCGACACACATTCAACTATCCCAAATTCTTAATAATTTGATTTTATCATCAACTGGTGACATGGTGAACATTAGCAAAACAACTCTTGACGATATTCAAGTGCATCTTCAACATGCACATGAAATGATTGAGTTTCTTCAACTAGAGTCGCAACTTCAGAGAGATGAGTTGCAATAGAAGAGTGATGTTTCCAAGTCTTCCATTTGTACATATAAAGATAAAGATGTTGATTCCAGGTCACTGATCCAACCAACTTCAAGTGTCGAAGTGGTCCCTAATCTAGTTCATCTTTCTTCTAAACCAATCATCAAGCCATGGGAAGAAATCCAAACTAACAGAAATTGACAAGGCTTAGGATATGTCAAAGATGTTGCCACCTTGCATATCCCAGATTATTCAAGGCCCATTAAGTTTGTCAGCGCAGGGTTTCTTGCACAAATCACATCGTCTAGTTTTGATAAAGTTGAAGACAAACAAAAATACACATAAACTAAAGTTGCAGTCAAACCCAAATGCCTTCATTGTCAAAGAACTAGTCATTTGGAAGATCAATGTTTTGATTTTCATCCTTGACACCATTGTGGCAAGTCTAATCATACATCAGAGAAATGCTGCAACCAATGAAAGTTAGCTGGATTGAAGATAAATTATTCGTGGATTGATCCCTGGGAATGGTCATCCACAGCCAAAAGATCATACAAGTTTTACAATCAGATTCACTCACACATATTGCAGCCAACAGTCAAATAAAGATGGTACTCTCGTGTAGTTGAACGAGGGAGTACACCAGTGAAATACTCCTCCACCTATAGGGGGGAGTTTAGGTATATTTTGGAGAAGATTGCCTCTCCTTTCAGCTGACAAAGGGGGGAAAATGTCAATGAAATTGACTAGGGATTGTTAGACTGAAAGTCTCGACAACATCAGCGAAGCAACTAGTGGGCATCTCCATCAGCCAATGGGCGATCATCATCAGAGAATACGCCAGTGGGCATTCATCAAATTGTGTCAGTGGACACCCGATGTTGTTTTAAAGCAAAGGATAGTTGGATCTTTTTGTGGCTTCGCACATGATGGTGTTGTCAAGTGACATTTAGAGATGAATTAGTCATGCAGTAGACTCATGGTCTCTTCATATTGTAGTTTCTTCAACATCCAGCTTTGGTGGTTTTTTAGGCAAATGTTTTTTTGAGGATCAACATGAGAACTTGGAATATGGTTCCTTATTTATTTTGGACTTATCATTGAGGGGGGGAATGTTAGCCCCACTCTCTTAAAAATCAATAATAAATCTAATTATTAAATTAAATAAATAAAATCATGAGAATTCCTCAAACTAAGGAGTCTATTTTGGATGAGAGATTCTCTCCAACTAGCTCTCCTAAATTAGTGTGTAAGTTGAGAAATTGTCTCAACCAAGTGAGTCTAAGATAGACACACTATCTTAAGAATACTTGCTCATGTATTTAAATGTATTATTAAATTTTTTGAATAATGTGAATTACATGAGCATGAGAGACCACATGATGGCTCTCTGCCTTTTCCTCCAATTTAATTTTTGTGTGTTAATTTGCTGTGCATATGGTTCTATGGCTTTGTGATTCTTCTTCAAAGGTTCCTTCTTCTTCCACTACAGTCTACCTGTCCATCCTGCTGAAATGTGATACGCTACTTCCTACATGATAAGTATGTCTAAGGAAAACTTTGGCAGAACATGTGGAGGCTTCTCTACACTAAAAATTTGGATGAAAGTGCCAGATGGTGAGTCATACTAATCTGCAATACCTAACAATGCCTCCAATGCTCCCTTTGACATGGAGGGTGGATCCTATTCAAATATCAACCTATACACTCGAGTGACGAAATGGTCAGACATTTGTGTGATTACTCCCCTAAAGGTACATTCAGACAATAACTTGAAATATGTGTTCACAACAGTCTCCGCTGGTGACCATGCCCACTCCAATCCTGCGAACTCGTGTTTGGCACAGACTGCATCTATGATGTAGGCAGACATATAAATATCTCCATGCATACCCTTGGGCGACTGTCAAGCCTTCATGACTTGTTCCTTCAGCTGATGAGCTAGTATGATTGACTAGTTGCATGGTCTTCCTTCTCTAGCCAATTGGTCCAATGCGATCACCAAAATCTGAGGAAAAGTTTCAGTTCTTGCTTGGCCACTTAGTCAACATGAAAATATGACCAAGTATTGGTATGGATTCCTCAATATATTTGTCTTGTAGATTTGGTTGGGTGTCATCCTGAAACAAGCTGACTCCTTTACCAAATCCTTCAAAATGTCTCTAGAGTTACCTCTGTTGCTGGGCAAGCGGAATGGAGGACTCATGACAGTCACAGGCTCTGACGTCTAGTACATATCATCATAATCTCATGCCCAAAAGTTTGCAAGCTTCATCCCAATGAAACTGCTCAAGGTAATCATCTCAGGGTCAGTGTGAGAGACGATCCAGTGAATCATGTCAACGCGTGGGAATGTGGGGTATTTGCATGAAATCCCATGCAAGCTAGACTTGTGACACATGGTGATCTTTGAGGTCTTCCCCAAAAGTGTCTGTGAATGTTTCATTAACCTCTTGCCACTTCAGCTTGATGTCCTTGTCTAGATACATCTTCGTATCTTCATAAATCGACAGACTAGAGGACACCTTCTCAACTGCTGCTCCAGCTGCAACTCCATCAGTGTCCTGTGATCCTGTTCTCTTGGAAGCCATTGAGATAGATGAACACTTGAAAGATATGGAAACAAGCAACATGCATGGAAAGAAATATGTCAGTGGAAACAAAGCAAATCCGGCGAAGGACACAACATATACCTGGGAAATTGGTGACCAATATTGCGCAAATTTTACTGGGAGGCTGGGTGATTGGTTGCTAGAACTACGCAAAAGGAAGTCTAGGTTGTTTGGGAGGAAAGAATGGTTGCTAGATCTGTGAAATGTGTAATCCAGTCAGGCAGCTGGTTGCTAGGATTGTGCAATGTGAAAATCTAGCTGGGAAGGACTGCTGACCCAGGGACATATTTCGGTAATTTCTTGGGCCAAGTAGCCACTGTCCTCTAGAAATGTGAAAAGCAGTGCTGGGAAGGAGTGCACACATCTGGAGAGGAAGGTGAGCCTTCCTTCCCCAGATTGTGTAATGTAGCCCTGGTGAAGGCAAAGCCGCGGCCAAGGTTGACCCGACTAAGATAGTAAATGCATGGCAACACTAAGTGATAGCAGAAGGGATTGAGAGTGCATGCAAAACATGAATGAAAGATTCAACAAATAGATCAACATGCATGTAGTTGAGGTAGTTCATTGGTTGGGCGAACGTCCATGCAAAATAGTTTCTTGCATGCGACAATAGTGAGATAGCAACAAAAACTAAAACAAAGATAGGAAAAGCTAGTACACATGTAAACGACAAAAAAAACTCAAAGAAATAAAGAAAACAACAATCAGACAAGTGAATACATAAAAAGTGACAAAAATGCTGAAAAAGACAAGTTGAGGCCACTTACCCATGAATATATGAGCCGCGTGTGTCAAAGAGTCTTGGATATGCTACGGGATGTTAGAAATCCAAGATTTATGTGAATAAATGAGCTCTGAGCAGCCCTGCGGGGGAAATTTGCGCAAATCCTGCTAAGAGTGTTGGCTGGAAAGTTTGCACAATCTTGGAGCAAAAAGTAGGCTGCTAGAGAGGATTGAGTAATTTGTAGAGGGAAGGTTGGTTACCCTCGAGAAATGTGCAATTTTCAAGGGGAGCTGCTCAACCTACAACTAGACCAAGTCCGCGTGAATAACCTATGAGGGGAATGGATCGACTGTGATCGACAGGCTACCTTTGTGCGAGGAAAGCAATGAAGCTTGAGTACTTGATGAAGAAAGAAAAAATGTTGTGAAAGGTTGGTAGGGGGGCTCTAAAACAGGCTAAGGGAGAATTTTGGAGGGTGGTTGTAGTCACTACAACACTTGGCGATGCACTGGTAGAACTCCAACTCTGTGAATAGACCTTGTTCGTGAAAAGTAAGTCTAACACCTCTAGTAGTATTGTTCTATTCTCATCTCATCTTGGCTTCACACTAACTTGATTGTAAGATGTAGCATCTACCAAACACTTGGTCAATTGACGAACATTCCAAGCCATGGAAACACAATTGCTTCAATTGGTGTTGAGGGGTATATAAGTGCACAAGCCGTATGGTCGTTAGAGTCTTAGTTTCATCTCTAGTGTTGCTCCACTGCCAGAAGGCTTGGACAGTACTCGGGTGGAGTCACATAGGAACACAAGCATGGCTCCACTAATAGTGAGCTTGGTCAGTACCCCGACAAAGTTACTTGCATCAACTCCCCGCGAAGGAAGCCCTTCTCTTATTTTGCCTTATTTATTTTTCATTTTTCATTTTTTGACTTTTTTATTTTTCATTTTCACAGTGCATAGCACTTATTCATTTTAGAGGCGGAAGAGGGATAATGAATTATTGAGATCATAAGAGCTTATTCTAGTAGAAAAGTACTTTATTGTATCTCGATTGTGCCTATTAAGGGTTTCCCCCTCACCTTACTCTACTTGACTAAGTTGACAATGGTTAACCCAAAAGCAACCGACTAGAGAGGTGACACTAGTTAGTGCACAAGAGTTGTGTTTTCACCAAGGATCACTTTGAACAATACATATTTTCCTTCGACGTATCATGGACTAAGAGTAATAAGTTCATCATATAAAGGAAAGATGACATATAAACAAGTAGTGGTAGCTGTACAAGCCCTCTTGTACTTTACCCAACTTTCTTCAAGAGTCATACATGGCTTCATGCAAGACTAACCTATGAACGAAATATACGAGCTAACAAAAATCAAAGAAAAGAAAAAGAAAAAGTGAAAGTGAAATAAAAGCAAGTAAGCAAACAAGCAATCAAACAAACATATAAGTAAACAAGAAAGGAAACAAACATATAAGAAAACAAGAATGCATGCAAACAACTGAAAGAAAACACTACTACTAATTCTAAACTAATGGTGCATGGGCTTGATCACATGAAGTGATACTTCCAATGCATCCACCAACAGATTGTTTAACCCATGTCTGTGAAGGCTTGGACCATGAGCAATCTAGTTGTGCGAACCAGAAAGCAGAAAAGATATAACAATGAAGACAACCACACTTCATGTTTCAAAGTGCCCACGGGACAGAAGTGAGTGCATATGCATGACAGGTATTCTATGGACTTACCATGGTGTTGTGTGACATTAAGTGAAACTTTGGAGCATAAGAACACTCTATACTGTGACATGCAAACAAACGAAAGAAGCAAAGATAACTTGCGTCACGAATGAGTTTTTGCAATGTAAGACTCCTACAATGCATGAGAAATGGGATCATGCTGTTCGAGTGGAGGAAGTGTGATCTCTGAGTGAGATGGATCTTCAATGCATATAGATATGTGGTGAAGAGCCTTGGGTGATTGAACAATTTCATGATCAGAAGTGAGACTAACCCCAAGAGAGCAAGGACCTGACATAACCATCAACTCAGGTTGAAGTGCCTCGACAGTCTTGGGTGTCTAAACTTCATCATCAGGTAGATCATCATAAACCGATGGCTTCGAAAGATCAACTACGATAGATTCATGACCATGATAAAAAAAGTGGAGTAAATGGATAACGACTACCATGATCAAAAAAATCAATGAATTCTTCGGCATCCTCATGATCAGACAAATCAAACAGAGGGGTATATGGAAATTGAACAAACACATCCTCTGTATCTCTGGATAAGATAGATGAAGGATCAAGTGGATATTCAATAAGTAACTTATCCTCTCCGTTGTTGAATGATGGAATAACATCCGGTGAGTCCTGCGAGTGATCAACAATGGGTGCATTCGTGGATGAAGACAAACATGCAAAATCATGGATGTAAAGTTCAACAAAGAGGTTAGGAAAGAACGAAGGGGGCTTAGATGGAAGGGAGTCAGCCTTCGCCAAGTGTTGATGTTCAAGTTCCCACTCATACTCTTCATGAATGACAACGCATGTTGGTTGTGAAACACAAACTCCGTCAATGGGTTGTTCCTCACTCACAACAAGTGAAGAGACCAGAATGGATGAACACAAGATAACATCATCCGGAGGAACACCCGAGTATGAAGACAGAGGTCATAGACAAGAATGGATATGAGAACTCGAAGGACTCACAACAAAATCTACGCAAAAATTGAGTGAAGTGATGTTGGGAGAGTGTGAAGAATGAACAACTATGTGAGTATTCTCTTCAGCATCACTTGAAAATGGTGGAGCTGTTGAATGAGAGGAAGGCAGACAGTCAGTTGAGATGGTGTCGGCGTCCACATGATATTTCGTAGCTCCATCAATGAAGAATGTTGAGAAAGGCTTCACATCAAGCTTTCTCTTGGGGCAGGTAGATTTATTAAGGAAATACTTGAACCGGTCCCAAAGATAAGAAAATTTCATCTGGCTCCTTGGAGCTTGAAATTGCAAGTCATGGAAGCACTGCCAAAAAACAATAACCGATTCATGCAGAGCCCTTCGTTGCTATCGCAGTTTCTGGTCAAGATGGTCTGGATTAAAATGATAGAACGTGTCTTTAATGAGATCGCAGAAGTGCTCAAATGAGTGCATGGTGTCAGCTGGTAGGTTGAGCACCCATTGAAATGGAGATTCACGAAGTGTGTATGCAAGCAACAAATCGGCCTGTTCCTTAGAAAACTCATCTTCCTCATGAATCATGGAAAGAAAGTTATGTAAATGATTAGGCCATGCCGCTTCACCTTCACCATCATACATGTGAGTAGACAAGAGATTTAAAAGCTTCCTCGTGATGGAGACATCTTCACGATTTGAAAAACATCTCAAGGGAAGAAGAGTGGAAGACTCCATGAAAGATGTGCAAAGGTTCAAATCTGGATGAGAGGACACAACTTGTCATCATGTCCTCCTTCTAGCGCCAAAAATGTTTATGGCGCTGGACCTGTGAAAATGTCAAGGGGATCTCACAAGTAAGATGTCCCAGTTAGACCTCAGACCATTTGGTGTAGGAGTCCCAACAGTGGGTCTAAGGTAATTCCTTGTTCGCGATGTTGCACAGAGGCAAGTAATATAACTTTCTTAGTAGAAAGGGTTTAACCATTGTATTGAGTCAAGGAAGGTGTATGAGAGGTTCTAACACATAAAGGGGAGAAAAGGGTGAAGGTGAGTTCCAGGTTGAAAGGGATCAGTCCCAACTCAGCTAGGAACACACAACACAAAAGGACATACACAACTTTCAGTGGAGCAGTCCACTCAGATGCGGTAGTCACAATATACAAGGTAAGATAACACGCACAACAATCATGGATCAGTCTGAATGAGTGCAATGATTGTTATAGCAAGGTTCATGTGAAAGGTCTATCTAGTGTCTGACAGAGTAGTCGACAGGAATGGTGACAACATTAACAACATATACAACACATTTGCAAAAAGGTTCATATAACTACATGTGAATCAATTCATACACAAATACGTAAGTTAAACAACATATATCATTAAGGCAACCAGATCAGTCTAACTACAATAGCAACATATGCAAGAAAATGTGTTGGCTCTTATTATATAAAGTGTGAGTTCCAATCATACAATACATCCATGTAAACCTGCTAGCGCCATCAGTGAAATGTTATAGTCACATCCATTTGCTCCTCCAAAGAGATGTATTAGCTTCTGCAGGGGAGAAGTGAAGGCGAATTACAATATTGTCCAAGATTTCTTCAAGATAGTCTTAATAGAAGCTTGGCTGACCAAAATCCCATACAATGAGTTATGAGGGACTATTTATAGCAAAGGATGGGGTGACCCTCGACATTCCCCTTTGTGACCATTCAACTACTCTCGTGACTCTTCACCTACTCTATGATTGTTACATCCACTATTGAGACTTGACTTACACTTGACATGACTCAACATTACAATGCACATGTACCCGTGTGCACAATGGCTTGAACAAGACAAACTATACATCAATCTGACTTAGACAACCATAAAAGTCCAACTGCTTGACATCCTCATGCTGATCAAGAGTAACATATTGATGCCAAGATTGATAGTCCTTGATAGTATCCACCTATTTTGCTGTGACTTCTATCTGAAACCTGAACCTTGCCTCCATAGCATTTGGGTACAGTGCTTAGGCTCCTTTGTCCAACTCATCTGAAAACATGCACATCATTGTCTTCAATGTAGCCGTACCAACAACATATTTGTGCATGATGTCTACAATGATATGCAAGTCTAGGTTGGTGGCGGTGCACATCAACTCGTCGAAATATGAGTCAATATCCTGTCAGACTTGCTTCTTTGTCTTCGCCTACGTGAGAGTCCTAGGTGATGGGATTGCATGAGTGTGCACTATAACATCCATGCTTTTGAATACTTGTGCATGCGAAGCTTGTATGCTAGTGATGAGTTGTGGTAGGTCTTAATAGTTCTAGATCTAACTTCGGATACATGCTTGCAGCTCGACCGCATTGGCCTTCATCATATTTGTCAAGTGAAGTGGGGCTCCCTTGTACTTCATCATCCATGTTTGCATGTTATCAACAACAACATGTATGTTCTTCAAGATGCATTCTCTTCTCGCACATTTCTGTTGCCATCCATGGAGATGGACGACTACTTGGTGCACGGTACCAAACTTGGAGTATGATTCTCACATAACTGTATCAAGGGAAAATACTTCATCTAGTATTGCCTTCCTTAGTTCAGCTCGGGTGGACATTGTCACCAAGTCTCCTCCTTTCTTGTCCACCTGTAGTTCCTTTTCTATTTGCTCATTCGCAGCTATGAGGAAATGAACACTTGAGCTAGTGGATTCAGCATACACTGTAGTTGCATCAGCCAAAGTAGTTGGATGCTTGTGCACATCAGTCATGATCACTTGTTCTTCAACTTCTGCAGGGGATGTTAAGTCCTTTGTAGTCGGTACTCTCTGAGACTACACAACTCTATGATAAGATTTGTCAAAGGAGATGTTGTGCATCTCTGGTTTCATCTGATCACCAAGGATCTCCATGCCTCCATTGTCATTTGAGACTTTCTCATCATCTTGATGCAATGAAGTGGGTGAGTCAACCTCTTTATGGTGAGGAATGAGGTCCGTGTCTTGTTCCAACTCCTGCTACTCCATGTCTGCATCCAACTGTTCAAGCACCTATCCTATCTCATGAGCAAAGTCTTTCCCCTACGATGGTTCACATTGTTTGCCTAATGCGAGCTGTTTAGATGAATCAACTACTTGTACCGGTGCTGCTTTGTGTGTTTGCACATGATGTGCCCCCTGCTGTATCTATTGTTGTTGTGCTTCCTTCTCCTGATGGCGCAACTATTGTTCTTTCCGGTGTTGCTCCCTGAGCTCATGCAACTCCTTCTCTGCTTCTTTCATTCTCTTCTTATCCCTCTACCTTCTCATGATTTTCTTGTCATGCCGCTAGCCCTTTGCTTGAATAACCATAGTTGCTTGTTATACAAGTGGATCTGCTCGAATCTTGCAGCTTTTTTCCTCCTCCATGCGGTCGACAATCTTCCTCTTCCCTTTATCATGAATAGGTATGCTTGGCTCTACTGCCTCTGCTACTGCTACTACTATTGATATTGTCGGTGCTCTCTATGATGCTGCTTCATGCTTCTTTGCTAACCACTCAATGTTGAAGCTGACCTCTTCTTGGGTCCGAAGGAATTGTAGCAATACCTCCATGAGTCTTCCTTTGCCCAATGAAATGCCCCATGGATCTAATTGAACTAAACTCTCATGCAGTGATCCTTCACAATGAAATGTGGGTCATACGGGTTGAAGCTTTGAAGGTCGAACGGGTACTTCTTCATCTATTCTACTTCAACATCCGCTTGCTTGGTCTCTAGATCTCATATAACCCAATATGCAATGGAAGAGTGGGCCAATGTGCCTTCTTCTTCTGCTACAGTATAGATATCAATCTTGCAAAGATGTGATACGCTACTTCCTGCATGACAAGTACATCCAAGGCAAATTTTGGTAGAACATGCGAAGGCTCTTTTGCACTGAACATTTAGATGAAATTGCCAGACGGTGAGGTATACTAGTATGCAATTCCTAACAATGACTCCATTGCTCCCTTTGACATGCAGGCTAGATCCTATTTGAATATAAACATGTACACTGGGGTGACGAAATGGTCAAACAACTATATGATTACTCCCCTGAAGCTACATTCAGAAAACAACTTGAAATATGTGTTCACAACAGTCTCCTTCAATGATCATGCCCACTCCAATCCTGGGAACTCATGTCGGGCACAGATTGCATCTAAGATGCAGGCTGACATATAAATATTTTCATGCATACCCTCGGGTGACTGTCGAGCCTTCGTGACTTGTTCCTTCAACTCATGAGCCAGCATGCCAGATCAGTTTCATGGTCTTCCTTCTCTATCCAGTTGGTCCAATACGATCACCCAACTCTGAGGAAAGGTTTCAGTGCTTGCTTGGCCACTCAGTCAACATGTGAATATGCCCAAGTATTGGTATGCATTCATCAATACCTTTGTCTTGTAGATTTGGTTGGGTGTCATCCTGAAGTGGTCTGGCTCCTTTACCCAATCCTTCAAAATGTGTCCAGAGTTACCTTTGCTACAGGGAAAGCTAAATGGAGGACTCATGACAGTTGCAAGCTTTGACATATTGTACATCTCATCATAATCTCGTTCCCAAAAGGTTGTAAGCTTTCTCCCACTGACATTGCTCAAGGTCATCGTCTCGGGGTCGGTGTGAGAGACAATCCAGTGAATCATGTTCACGCATGGCAACATGGAGTATTTGCATGCAATCCGGTACAAGCCAAACTTGTGAATGTTCATGTACACTTGGCTGTCTTCAAGGTCTTCCAAAAAAGTGCATGCAAATGTTTTGTTGACCTCTTTCCACTTCAGTTTGATGTCCTTGGCTAGATACAACTTCATATCTTCATAGATCGGAAAAATAGAGGACACCTGCTCAACTGCTACTCCAATTGCAACTCCATCAGTGTCCAATGATCCTATTCCCTTGGAAGCCATTGAGACAGATGAACACCTGAAAGATTTGGAAACAAGCAGCACACATGGCAAGAAATATTTCAGTGGAAACAAAGAAAATCCGGGTAAGGAGACCACACATACCAGGGAAACTGATGAGCAAGATTGTGCAAATTTTACTGGGAGGCTGGGTGAATGGCTGCCAGAACTACACAAAATGAAGTTTCGGAGGTAGGTTTGGATTTTGGATCTACAAAATGTACAATCTAGTCAGGCAGCTGGCTGTTGGGATTGCGCAATGCGCAAATCCAGCTGGAAAGGAATTCTGGTCCAATGATAGATTTGTGAAATTTCTTGGGCCAAGCAGCCACTATCCTCCAGAAATGTGTAAAACAATCTCGGAGGTTAGTGATGGGTAGAAATGTGAAAATCTGGAGAGTAAGGTGAGCCTTCCTTCCACAGATTGCACAATGCAGCGTTGGTGAAGGCAGAGCCTGGGCCAAGGTTGGCTCAACTCGCCAACGGGCAACTGAAAGTAAATAAGACAGTAAATGCATGGCGACAATAAGTGATAGCAGAAGTGATTGAGAGTGCATGCAAAACATGAATGAAATATTCAGTAAATAGATCAACATGCATGTGGGTGAGGTAGTTCACCGGTTGGGTGAACGTCCGTGCAAAATATTTTGATGCATGTAACAGTAGTGAGATAGCAACGAAAACTGAAATAGAGTTAGGAAAAGCTAGTAAACATGTAAACAACAACAAGTTTTCAAAGAAATCAAGCAAACAATAATCGCATAAGCGAATACATAAAAAGTAATAGAAATGTTGAAAAAGACAAGTTGAGGCTACTTACCCGTGAATATATGAGTCGAATGTGTCGAAGAGTCCTAGATGTGTTGTGGGATGTCAGATCTCTAAGATCGATGTGAATAAATGAGCTCTGATGCATCAAATAAATAATTTTGGTCTCATGACATGCATGACACAAAACTAGGAAAAGGTGACACATGGAGGGAAACTTCTAAAAAAACTTTACATGTAACCCCCAACTACTAAAAGTAGCTCCTTGAATCATGGGATACATTTTGCATGTTGTCTCTTTCTATTCCAGGGATAAGAAGTCATGCATGCATGCAAGTCAAGTTTCCTTGGTCCCGAGTGGAACTCGTCAACCAGATTGTTCATGCATGCAGTTGCTCAACTACTTGGAAAAAATGCACATTCCTGGTTGGGCACAAGGCTGACTCCCTAGTAGGATTGTACAATTTCTGGGTAGAGCAGCTGACTTCTACCTAGATTTGCGCAAATCCGGGGCTAAGTAGGCTTGTTGGGGAAATTTGGCAAATCCTATTGGGAGTGTTGGTTGGTAGGATTGTGCAATCTTGGAGCCTAGCAGGCTGCGAGAGAGGATTGTGCAATTTCTGGAGGGAAGGTTGTTTACCTTCTAGAAAGGTGCAAATTTGAAGGGGAAGCTACTCAGCCTACAACTGGACCAAGTCCAGGTGAACAACCTGTGAGGGGAATGGATTGACTGTCATAGACAAGTTGCCTTTGTGCGAGGAAAACACTGAAGCTTGAGTACTTGACAAAGCAAGACAAGGTGTTGTGAAAGGTCAGTAGGGAGGCTCCAAAATAGGCTAAGGGAGAATTTTGGAGGGTGGTTGTAGCCACTACAACACTTGGCGACACACTGGTAGAACTCCATCTCTCTAAATACACCTTGATCATGAAAAGCAAGTCTTACACCTCTGGAAGTATTGTTCTGTTCTCAGCTCATATTGGCTTCACACTAACTTGATTATAAGATGCAACATCTACCAAACCCTTGGTCAATTGACATGCATTCAAGGCCAAAGCAACCCAGTTGTTTCGATTAGGGTTGAGGGGTATATAAGTGAACAAGTAGTATGGTCATCAGAGTCTTAGTTTCCTATCTAGTGTTGCTGCATTGCCAGCAAGCCTGGTTGGTACCTCGACAGAGTTACTTCCATCACCTCCCCACGAAGGAAGCCTTTCTTTTTTTTCATCCTATTTATTTTTCATTTTGAATTTTTTGACCTTTTTGTTTCTCATTTTCATTGTTCATAACACTTATTCATTTTAGAGGCGGAATAGGGATCTCGACTTATTGAGATCAGAAGAGGTAGCTCCAACAGAGAAGTAGTTTATTGTATCTCGGACGTGCTTGTTAAGGTTTCCCCCCTCACCTTAGTCTACTTGACTGAGCTTACAAGGGTTAACCCAAAAACAACCGACTAGAGAAGGTAACACTAGTTAGTGTGTAAGCATTGTGTTTTCACCAAGGTTCACATTGAACAATACATATTTTCCTTTGACGTATCATGGAATAAGAGTAACAAGTTCATCATAGAGATTGAAGATGACAGATAACCAAGTAGTGGTAGATGTACAAGATCTCTTGTACTTTACTCAGCTTGATTCAAGAGTCATACATGGTTTCATGCAAGAATAACCTACGAATGGAACAAATGAGCTAACAAACATCAAAGAAAAGCAAAAGTAGAAGTGAAAGTGAAATCCAAGTAAGTAAGTAAACAAGCAAACAAACAAACATATAAGTAAGCAAGCATGCAAGAAAACAACTGAAAGCAAACACTACTCCTACTTCTAAACTAACGGTGCATGGGCTTCATCACGTGAAATGATACTTCCAATGTAGCCACTGACACATTTGTAGACCCATGTCATTGAAAGCTTGGTCTACGAGAAACCTAGTTGTGTGAACTAGCAAGGAAGAAAGATATAACAATGAAGACAGCCACACTTCAAGTTTGAAAGTTCCCACGGGGCATAAGTGAGTGAATGTGCATGACAGGTAGTCTGTGGACTTACCATGGTATTGTGTGACACTACATGCAACTTTGGAGCATAAGCACACTCTTGGTTGTGGCATGCAAGAAAATGAAAGAGACAAAGATAACTTGCATCGTGAACGAGTGCTTGCAATGTAAGACTCCTCCAATGCATGAGCAATGGGATTGTGCAGTTCGAGTGGAGAAAGTGTGATCTGTGAGTGAGATGGATCTTCAATGCATACATATGTGTGATGAGGAGCCTTGGGTGATTGAACAATTTCGTGATTGAAAGTGAGACTAACCCCAAGAGAGCAAGGACCTGACATAACCATCAGCTCGGGCTAAAGTGCCTCGACAATCTTAGGTTTCTCAACTTCATCATCAGGTAGATCATCATAAACCACTGGCTTCTAAAGATCAATCACGATAGAGTTATGATCGTGATAAAAAAGGGGAGCAAATGGATCACAACCACCAAGATTAGAAAAATAAATGAATTCTTCGACATCCTCAAGATCAGATGAATCAAATAGAGGGGTATATGGAAAGTGAACAAACTCATCCTCTATATCTACGGAAACGAAAGATGAAGGATCAAGTGGATCATCATTGAGTAAGTTTTCCTCTCCGTTGTCGAATGATGGACTAACATCCTATGAGTCCTGCGAGTGATCAACAATGGGTGCATCTGTGGATGAAGACAAACATGGAAAATCATGGATGGCAGGTTCACGAAAGAGGTTAGGAAAAAATGGAGGGGGCTCAGACGGAAGGGAGTCAGCCTTTGCCGAGTGTTGATTTTCAAGTTCCCACTCATACTCTTCACGAAAGAAAACACATGTTGGTTGTGCAACACCAACTCCGTCAATGGGTTGTTCCTCACTCACAACAAGTGAAGAGTCCAGAATAGAGGAGTACAAGACAACATCATCCGGAGAAACACCCGAGTGTGAAGATGGAGTTCATAGACAAGCATGCATATGAGAACTCGAAGGACTCATAACTAAATCTGCATGAAAAATGAGTGAAGTGATGTTGGGAGAGTGTGAAGGATAAACAGGTGTGCGAGTATGCTCTTCAACATCACTTGGTAGTGGTGGAGCTGTTGAATGAGAGGAAGGCAGAAAGTTAGTTGAGAGGGTGTCCACATCCACATGAGATTGCGTAAGTCTATTAATGAAGAATATTGAGTGAAGCTTGACTTCAATATTTCTCCTAGGACGAGAGAATTGCTTAAGGAAATACTTGACCGGACCCAAAGATAAGAAAATTTCATCTGGCTCCTCAGAGCTTGAAACTGCAAGTCATGGAAGCGTTGCCAAAAATTAATAATTAATTCATGTGGAGCCCTCCATTATTGCAACTATTTTTGATCAAGATGATATGGATCAAAATGATAGAATGTGTCTTCAATGAGATCACAGAAGTGCTCAAATGAGTGCATGGTGTTAGCTGGTAGGCTGAGCACCCAACAAAATGAACATTCACGAAGTGTGTATGCAAGCATCAAACTGGCTTGTTCGTAGAAAACTCATATTCCTCATGAATCATGGAAAGAAAGTTATGTAAGTTCTTAGGCTAGGTGACTTCTCCTTCACCATAATATGTGTGAGTGGACAAGAGATTAAAAAGCTTCCCTGTGATGGAGACATCTTCACGATTTGAAAAACACCACGGGGAAGAAGAGTGCAAGACTCTATGAAAGATGTGCAAAGGTTCAAAACTAGATGAGAGGACACAACTTGTCATCAGGCCCTCCTTCTAGTGCGAGAAATGTTTATAGTGTTGGACCTGCCAACATGTCAAGGGGATCTCCCTGGTTAGAAGTTCTAATTAGACCTCAGACCATTTGGTGTAGGAGTCCCAGCAGTGGGTTGTAAGTTAATGCCTTGACTGTGATGTCACATAGAGGCAAGTAAGATAACTCTGTCAGTAGCAAGGGTGTAATGGCTATAGTGAGTCAAGGAAGGTGTATGAGAGGTTCTAACACATAAGGGGGAGAAAAGGGTGAAGGTGAGTTCCAAGCTGAAAGGGATCAGTCCCAACTCATCTAGGAACACACAACACAAAAGGACATACACACCTTCTAGTAGAGCAGTCCACTCAGATGTGGTAGTCACAACATACAAGGTAAGATAACATGTACAACACTCATGGATCAGTCCAAACAAGTGCAACGGTTGTTACAGCAAGGTTCGTGTGAAAGGCTTGTCTGGTGTTCGAAAAAGTAGTCAACATGTTCAGTGACAACATTAAAAACATATACAACACCTTTGTAACAAGATCATAATTGCATGTGAATCAGTTGATATATAAATAAGTATGTTAAATAACATATATCATTAAGGAAACCGGAGCTGTCCACCTACAATAACAACATATGCATGAAAATGTGTTGGCTCTTATTATGTAAAGTGTAAGTTCCAATCATACAATACAGCCATGTAAACTTGCTATCCCCATCAGTGAAACGTTACAGCCACATCCGCCTGCTCCTCCAAAGAGATGTACTAGCTCCATGCAGTGGAGAAGCCAAGGCGCGTTACAATACTATCCAGGCTTTCTTCAAGATAGTCTTAATAGAAGCTTGGCTGACCAAAAGCCCATAAAATGAGTTATGAGGGACTATTTATAGAAAAGGTGGAGTGACCTTTGACATTCCCCTTTGTGACCATACAACTACCCTCATGACTCTTCACCTACTTTATGACTCTTACATCAACTATTGATACTAGACTTACACTTGACATGAATCAACATTACAATGCACATGTACCCATGTGAACAATGGCTTGAACAAGCCAAATTAGACATCGTTCTGACTTAGACAACCATAGAAGTCCAACTGCTCAACATTCTCATCCTGATCAAGAGTAACATATTGATGCCAAGATTGGTAGTCCTTGATAGTATCCATGTGTTTTGTTGTGACATCTCTCTGAAACCTGAACCTTGCCTCCTGTTAGTGTCGGTATCTTCATCCCTCCATCAGAGATCAAATTCTTTTGTTGCATTGCATGTTAGGTGTCTCATCCAATCAGCTGCATTCCATTAGGATCATGGATCATCTGATGGTAGGGGCATATTATACATTTTTCCCTCATGCTCTTTACCTACTGGCGCATTTTCATACATCTAGATCATCTGCAGTCATCTTTTGTCTTTAAATCTGCAAAAGTCATTTTTAGGGTTTTAGGTCTCATTAGGTCTAGGGTTTCGTTAATAAGGTCTTGAAAATGCTCAATAATGGTGAGCAGGCACATGAGGAGGTCAAATAAAGTCTCAGAAGCAATAATTTCAATAATCACATGCTTAGCGATTGATTTTTCCTCAAAATCCTGTTTTGAGGAAAAATAGAGTTTTTATATGTTTCATGTAATAAATCTCATGTAATTTCATTTTTTCATATTTAATAATTTTAGAAGTAGCCCTAGTCACTTTTCTAAGCCTCTGCTACTTCAGTTCCTGCAAAAGAAACAAAATGCTAAAGTATTTAGTCCATCAAAGGCAAAAATAAAGCAAACTACCCAAAACAGAGTTTCAAAAAGCAAGGGAAAATCAAACATTAGAAAAGCAGGTTTTCATAAGTAAAAAATTAAAGTCATGACTATATAAAGTATATTCATATCAAAGAAGGCTCATTTGTGTCCAAAGGAGAAGAGAGCAAGTGAAATTTGTGTTTTCAAAGCCAGAGGAGTGATTTTACAGTCAAAGGGTGAAAACTTGCAGGCGTAGCGCACCTGGGTTAGAGCACGACGCATCCATCTAGCGTGGCGCACCGAGCAGTAAGTGACACTGTATTTCTATAACGGGCGTGATGCACCAAGGCAGCACGGTGCACCTGTGAGGTGACACGACACACAGGTTTCCAAAGACCAAAATCACTAATATCTTCCTCCAAAGGCTATCAAATTGTAAACTCCTCATCTTACAAGTAAGTTGATACCCCCTCATGGCCAATGAATGAGTTTGTCTTAGTGTTTATGGTGATTCAATAGGGAAATATTGAAACCCTTGCTTCTTGCACTGCTTGTTAAAAAAAACTGCCTAGGGTTAACAAATTGCATTTTTGCTGCTAAGTTCCACCCCTACCATTTTCACTCCCTCACCCCCTCACTTCATTCTCTCCCTCCCTTTTCATTCATATTTACCTATTCCTTATTCCCCATATCCCTAAAACTACTAACCCTAATCCCTAATCTCATTATCACAAACCCTAATTGTTATTCCCTAAACCCTAAATTTTATTCCCTAAACCCTTTCATTTCCAAAAAAACCTACAAACAACATTCTTAACCCCTCATACACAGTCCCCTCATAGTCCCTCATCAAATTCATATCTTTGGCAGCAAATTCCTATTGTCACTCTAAAATCTCTTCATACTCATCTACTAAACTCAAGCATTGGCAAACATGGAGTTAGATTCTTCCTATGAAAAAAATGAGGAAATAGTTAGTGACTCTTCTAGAGAAATTCATGCACCGAGGAGACCTCATAAGAATGGAAAACATAACCGGGCGGAGCCTACTACACTTGCCAAGCTCTTGACCTGTCCTCTTGCTATCACATGCTTCCAACATACATCTTGTTACCAATTTTGTGAGATGGTGGAAAGATTCAAATACCATCATGAGCTTGCCAGACTGTTTGTACTCCATCTTCATAATGGCCAAGTCAATTTCGTAGGTGTGACATTTACCTTAACACCTGAGACTATATCTCAAGCAACCAGTATTCCAAATGTAGGTGAGAAATGGAATAAGAGGTAGCTGGTAGACAGGGAACATTATGAGCCTTATATCAAGGCCAATTTTCAGAGGCAGATTAGTAGAGTTGTCCCTTTCAGGTAGCTTCAAGACACATATGCTCCCTTGATGAAAATCATAATTAAATATTTCAGCTGTGAGGGCAGATTTTCTCGCCTGTATGCCTACCACATCAAATTGTTGATGCACTTCACTTTGCATTAATCAAAATTGTGGTTTTGCATCAGCTTAGTCTACTACATGTTTCATGGGAGGATTTCATTACACATGAGGTCTTTACAGGTCCACAAGTTCCCCCATCAGTTTTTCATGAGGTAGGAGAGCCTTCACATCAGCAAGAGGTGCATGAGACACAAACCACCAGTATGCCATTGTTTGTTACATACCAAAAGGGCACAAGGAGATTGTTTGCAGCAGAAAAACAAGTATTATCTCCACCTGGGGTGGAAGGGGTCTCATTTAGTTCAACAATAAAGCAGGTACAGGACAAGGGTAAGCAACCATTACATGATGAGGGGCCTTCAAAAGGTCAAGAGAGATATTTCACTCTCATTCAGGATGATGACACCGATTTTGGCTCCCAAAGCTCAAAGCTCAAGGAGATCATTCAAGAACAACAAGATGACATTCATGATTTGTCTCTCAACCTAGAAAGAGCCAAGTGGATAATCAAATATTTGGAGCAAAGGAACAAACAACTAGAGGATTAGCAAACCATCATGGAGCTTCAAAACATAAGAGAAAACTGGCAAGCAGCGAAAAGGAGGAAAGTCAAGTTGATGTCACTTGAACAAGAAATTGATGCTGATCATGAATCTTGGCTTGAGAGGGTAAATATTCACTTGGAAAAGATGTTATAGAAGGCCAACATAGAGAAAAATATGCTGAGGCACATGGCCTACCACTACTTGGCAAGAAACAAGGTGTGCAAAGCAAGAATCAGGATTTTGAAGGCCAAGTTGAAGAAAGCATCGAGGAAGCGAAAAGAGAAAGATAAACTCCATACCCTAGATGAGGCTTCCTTAGCCCAACACAGCACTTGATGAAGGATACTTAGCCCAATTTTCAAGAAATTTGGGAAAATTTTTGCAAATTTTGAATTTTTGGCCTAAAAAACAGGTTTTTCTGCTTGGTGCGCCGCGCCACTTGGCGCGCGCTTTTGCTAGGGACCTCCTTTTGAAGAAAACTCAGCATTTTTGGATTTATCATGCAAAAATGTGAATTCCCTCACATGGCCAAGAAATTGTGACAAGTTTTGAGCTTCCAAAAGGGCCAAAAACACCCCAAAAATGACCTTTCTGCCCCTTTTTGGCCACACAGGAAGCAGCGTTGGGAGAACTCATTTTTGGAAGGGAAAATGGAGACCAAATTCAAAAATTCCACTTGTTATGGATGATAGACAGGTATACCTTTCCAACAAGCCAACTTGGAGTAAATTTGGTGCACGGGAAGACCTCCAAAATCAGCTCCAAAGTAGCACGGTGCACAGGGATGGGAGCGTAGCGCACATGATGAAATTTTGTCATTTCAGTCAAAAAATTTTGTTTTTTCGCCTAGTTTCTTCACAGTTTACTTTTCTCTTTCTAATAGTTAAACTAATGATGTAATTTGATGTGAATTGATGGATTTTGATTTAAGTATGTTAAATTTTCACTCATAGAGGTAGATTCATCCATGAAAAGGTAGTTTGCAACTGAATGAATCAGTTTCCTAGTTTTTAGAGGCAAGCTGTTCCACTACCTACTTTTTAGTTCTCAGATTAGATCTTGTTGAAACAGCTCCTAAACTTATGAGCTCGACCCATAAAGGCTAGGATGAGTTGTTTGTTGCCTATGTATAATAGTTTTTCAGTCATTGGAAAAGGTTGGAATTTTGGGAAAGTTTGGAGCATTATTGTATACTCATTTCAGTAGTTTGGCAAAGGAATAGACTAGGGTTTGCAACACTTTATGGGATTCTTGTGGCAAATTGATTTGGTATTGTGTTTCCTTTGTAATTGCATGTTTACATGTGTTTTATTTATGCCATTATCTCTCTCTGTTCATCTCAACTAAATGAAACAATGATAAAGGCAGAATTCATTGAATTGTAGTGCTCTAGATAGGGTTTTGTTTAGTTATTTATGTTTTCAGTTGTTTGAAGAGGATCGCTGAGACTTTCATGCCCTCTTCATCTCCTCACTAGTATAAAAGCTCTCCATCTCACTCAACTTTAAGCACTATGTTATTTTCCTACCTCGCCCCATAGAGATCTCTGCAAAACTGAGTCCATTCCCCGAACCCAAATCTGCATTTCACATTTGAGCCAGCAAAACATCATCAAATTCAATCAAACTCTTCTGAACACATACCTAGCCTAAAATCAGTCTTTACATCAGTCATCTCAAGCCTCATTGATAATAATTTACTAAGATTAACAAGGAGAGAGCCCTCTCTCGACCTGGTAGGGTTAGCTACCAGGTTAAGCGTGGTTTGATGTTACCCTAGATTATGCCTTTCTTAGCCTGAGGTAGATTTAGGCCCTAACATAGTGGCGACCATACTGGGGAATCATATTATTTGTTTGTTAGTGTTCTTTGTTTTATAAACTACAGACGGGGCCTAATGTTATTCCAGGTAGCCTTCGAACTGCACATTGCTTTGCAAGTGCATAAGTAGATAAAAGATGCTTCAGTTAATCTCTGGTTTAGTCTTATAAATGGAACATCTGACTTGCAAATTGCCCTGGTACATCAGATAATTCTAGACTTTTGGATGATAATTTTAGAGTTTGATAGGCTAAACAAGTTAATGTCCATTTGATTTTTGGGAATAATTCAAGACACTGGCTTCCAGATGATACACCAGAGAAAATCCTGATCCTGATCCACCTCCTGTGTATGAAAATCCAAAGATTATTCTGAGAATTCTTCATTAAGAAAGTTCTGTGATTCCTGTGTTTATATCTCATTCATGCCCAGTTATTTTTGAATATCTTGAAGATCTTGAGTTTGACAAACATTTTGATCTATCGTTGTTTGAAACTAAGTCTGAAAGTGCTATTGGTTCTACTGTCCTAAATCCAGAGTTTGTCAAAGATCTTGAAATTGAAAAGGCCAATAAATCAATTGACGATTATATCTTGAAACTTCAAACTTCCATTGTAGCTACAAACATTCCTGAATTCTTAGAGTCCGCATCTGCAACTCTTGGGTCATCTGCTATTGCATCTAGTTTAGAAATTCCTACTAAGAATCCTTTTATTCCCACCATTCCCGTGTAGCCTTCCATCTTTGATCAAAAATATGCAGTGTTTTCACCTCCATCCACTCCTTCTACAACTCAAACATAAAAAATTTCTTCACCTCCTTCAACACCTCATACACCGGCCACATCAGCTGCCCCAAATCCTCCTACATTCCCAAGGCCAATCGTAAATCCACCTCGAGAAATGGTTGCTAGATATGCACCTCTCGTTCTGCCGTAAAATTTGGATGCCATTCCCACCGATTATCAAAGTAAAATTCCACTATTTGATGGTACCCCTCAAGGTATCACAGCTCAGTAACATGTTTATCGAATGGCTGATTTCTTTAATCTCCACGAGATCGATGCAGAGAATGTAACAATGAGATTGTTTGTGCAAACTTTTGGAGGCGAGGTCAGAAAGCAGTTTAGAGCATTGCTAGCTAGAACAATCAATTCATTGGAGGCACTTCAAAGAAAATTTTTGGATCGCTGGGAAGTAAATAAGAATCCTCTTAAAATTATTTCTGAATATGAGAACATTAAGAGTAATGTTGGTGAGACTATTCAAGATTATTGTATTAGATTCAATTCTATTTACAATGCAATTCCTGCTGATATAAAGCCACCTATGGGACTGGCTTTGATTAAGTTTTCGGATGGATCCCATCCTGATATGGCATATCAATTAAGAGAAAGAGATCCGGCCACTTTGGAAGACATGTAGAAAATTGCAGTCAGCGTTGAAGCAAATCCGCTTGCCAAGACAACTAGAACAAAGGTTGGAAAGAAGGTAACCATAAAGGAAGCGGCTTCTACTTCAAATCAAGTGCTCCATAAGATTGAGAAGATGTTTGACAAATTAACCATTGATAAGCTCGAAGCACAAGTCAGAAATCCAAACTTTCATGGTCAGTAGCAACCACAATTCAGAATCAAGCAACGAGAGCAAAGAGCACAAGACTAAGCGGCACAATAGTAGGTAAAGACACCTCTACAACAGAATTTTATACATGGTCCAGAATCAGATGATGAGAAGAACATAATTGGAGAGGAGAATCATTTCTTTACCCCTGATGATCTTACCATTTTTATCACAGAAGATGAGGAGTATTCAGAAAGCCCAACTATACAAAGGGATGAAGATTTCATTTTGGCAAACGACACAATTCTTGAAGAAGAGTCTAATGAATATTAGAGAGGATACTTGAATGCTTTGATAGCCCAACAGTGACAATATTCACTCAAGAGTAGAGATGTACCCATAAATCCAATTCAGAAGAGGAAGGAAGTGACACTGCCAAAGAATGATCCTCCCATTGTGTGGAAAAAGGGAAAGGAGATAGCTAATCCTACCACCAGCAAAACACAATCAACAAATGAAAGATCAAATTAGCCAAGTGTGTCAAAGGAGAAAACTAAAAAGAAGGATGCTTTAGTCAAAGAGGTAGAGAAAACTTCAGTTTTTAGCTTAGAAAATGAAATTTCTAAGTTAAAAGTATCAATTCCTTTGACTGAGTTGATGAAGAATAGCAGCTATAAAGGTCAAGTATCAAAGATTTTGAATTTAGATCCATTATCTAATATGGTAAATGTGGAGGACGACCAACCTGAGTTGATCTTTGGCCCAACATTAGAAGGTTAGTCCCAGGATAGTGATGTAGCTCCTTTTTACATCAGCCTTAGGGTGCATGACTATGCATTGCACAATGCTATGTTTGATTCCACAACCTCTCATAATCTCATGCCTAAGGCAATCATAGAGAAGTTGGGTTTGGACATCACTAGAAAGTATCATGACTTCTATTCCTTTAATTCTAGTAGAGTAAGATGCATTGGTCTTATTAAAGATTTGGTGGTCAGTTTGGATCAGATTCCAGCGAAAAATGTTTTGATGGATGTGGTTGTGGCTAATATCCTCTTAGATTTGGCATGCTTCTTTCCAGATCTTGGGGAGAAAAACTTAAAGGGACATTGCAGCTTGATTTCTCCTATGCTACTATTCCCGTGTTTGGTCAGTTAAGGAAACTATACCGGGAACAAAAGATGAAGTACATGATCACTAGCAAGGAAAAACTGGTAAATCATCCAATCAACTATGTACATACTGATTTAGAATCATTTGTTCTATATTCTAATAGTTTTAATGATGTAAATAGCCAACTAGTTGAAGTAGAAGACATTCCAGAGATCATTGAAAATTTCAGAGATGTATTAAAGCAAGAAAGGCAAAGGCTTGATAGTATCGTTGAGCAATCAACCTTCCAACAACAACAAAATATTGATGGATAGCAAGAAAAAGTAAAAGAGCAAACAAAATTTCAGCATTTGGAAGAGGATGAAGCTGGTTTGTGGAGTATGGATTTTGATGGCATAGTAGGAAAGGAAGGTGCTGGAATTGGCATTTGGATACGTAGCCCTGTTTTCTCACCAAACAAAGTTCCCAGTAATGTAAGGGTTTGTTCATATAAATTGGCTTTTGATTGGTCAAATAATGAGGCTGAATATGAGGCTTTAATTGCTGGTTTGAAAATCCTTAAAAGGTTAAATGCTAAAAGAATTTCAGTATATGGCGACTCCGAGTTAGTTATCAAGCAAGTGAAAGTGGAATACCAAGATACATCCTCGAATGCGGGCATATCGTAATGCAGTATTAGATATCTTGAGATTGTTTCTAGATTACAGTTTGACATGTGTCCCTTGTGTCCAGAATGTTATTGCAGATTCACTTGCATTAGCAACTAGTAACCTGAAAATTTCGATGAATTCAAACAATAAGTTTGAAATTCATGTGAAACATTGCCCGACTGTCCCTGATAATCAAAGGTATTGGCAGATGTTTCAAGATGATGAAGAGATCGAAGAATTTCTGCAAAATTAAGGCAAATTCAAAGACACTTCTATAGATGGGGAGCATGATGATGGTGAAGTAGATATAGAAGTCAACCAGATAGAATTTTTGCAGCTGAAAGACAATGTCATTCCTAAAGGTCTAATACCTTTAGAGGAGTTGTTTGATCAAGATGATGTAGCCCGAAAATAGAGCTTGTTGCCAACTGAGAAAGGAGTTAAGGATGTGAACATTGGATCAGCAGAAAATCCTAAAATGGTGAAGTTATCAAAGACGTTTCCTCCACAGGTAAAGGAAAGGCACGTCAGTTTATTATCCTTATTTTCTGATGTATTTGCATGGGACTATTCAGATTTGAAGGCATATGATAAGAGCATAATTCAGCACACAATTTCGATCAAGCCAAATCAAAAGCCATTTCGACAGAAGCTAATAAGGATAAATCCAATGCTGTTTCCCTCAATAGAGAAGGAAGTGAATCGATTACACAAATCTGGTATAATCATCCCCGTAATATTTTCAGATTGGATTTCTAATTTGGTGCCTGTGCACAAGAAAACAGGTGAGATTCGATTATGTATTGATTTCAGAAATCTGAATAAAGTATCTTTGGAAGATAACTACCCATTGCCCAAGATGGATCACATACTTCAAAGAGTAGTTAGAGCATCCTGCATGTCACTACTTGATGGGTATTCTGGTTATAACCAAATTCTGGTCCATGAGGATGACAGGGATAAAACAACATTCACCACTCCATGGGGAACTTTTCATTATGCAAAGATGCCGTTCGGATTAAAGAATGCTGGTGCAACCTTTTAGCAGGCTATGGATATTGCATTTGCTAATGAAAAGGATCTATTTTTAGTTGTTTATATTTATGACTTGACAATTTTTTCTAATTCAGATGAAGAGCACCTTTATCATTTGAAGATTGTATTTTAGTGGTGTAGAAAGTATGGCACATATCTCAATCCAAAGAAGAGCCTGTTTTCCATGGATGAAGGCAAGCTTCTCGGTCATATTATATCCAAGGAGAGCATCCACATTGATCCAGCTCGAGTGGAAGCCATTCAGAAGATTGATTTTCCACGAAGTAAAAAAGAGATCCAATCATTCAATGGTAAGATGAATTTCTTACGTCATTTTGTGCCCAATCTTGCAGAACATTTAAGGGGAAATCACAAATATGCTAAAGAAAGATAGTGTAGTGAAGTGGACTAAGGAAGTAATTAAGTATTTCAATTTGGAAAAGTTGGCCCTTTCTTCAGCTCCATTTTTGATCAGCCCAGATTATACTCAAGATTTCATTTTGTTTTCATTTGCTTTAGATCATACAATGGCAGCGATCTTAATGCAGAAAAGAGACCAGCTTGAGAAACCAATTTCTTTCTTCAGCAGAACCATAAGGTATGTAGCTTTAAAGTATAATATTATTGAAAAGCAAGATCTTGCTTTGGCAAAGGCATTGAAATATTTTCGAGTCTATATTCTGCATTTTCACATCCTTACTTATGTCCCTAACATTGTTGTTAAAGATGTCTTAGTGCAAACAGATCCGGAAGGGAGACGAGGCAAATGGATCGCTGCTTTGTTGCAATATGACGTGGAGATCAAACCAACAAAGCTCATCAAAGAACAGGGGCTGGCCAAGCTAATTTCTGAGTCAAATTTGCATGCCTTGGACATCAGTCTCATTGCTGCTATGTCTGAAGAAGATGAAGAAAGTTCGCCTACTCAGGTATTAGAAATTTTTCTTCTTTCTCCTTGGTATTCAGACAATGTTTATGTGCTCTAAAATCTGTCACCATCACCTGGAATGGCTAAAAACAAAAGTAGGACCGTAAAATTAAAGGCTGCCAAGTTTTGTATAATGAATAATGCACTCTATTGGAAAGATCTCGACGGTGTCTTGCTCAATTGTTTGGTTGAAGAAGAGGCAAAACAAGTTATGGAAGACTTTCACAAGGGAGATTGTGGAGGTCATCTATTTTGGAAGACAACAACCAATAAAATTTTGAGAGCAGAATATTATTGGCCAACTCTCTTTGTTGATGTGTATAAAACTGTTGCAAGCTGCTACAAATGTCATATTTTTCAAGGTAGGAGAAAATTACAACCTTTACCCCTCAAGCCGATTGAAGTAAGTGCTCCATTTCAGCAGTGGGGTTTGGACTTCATTGGTGAGATCCATCCTACTTCTTCAGCACAGCACAAGTGGATCCTCATAGTGAAAAACTATTTCACTAAATGGATTGAGGTGATTCCCACTAGACAGGCCACTGATTCAGCAATCATTTCTTTTCTTGAAAACAATATTTTGTCCCGTTTTGGTTGTCCAAATAAGCTGATCACTGATAATACAACAAATTTTAAATCTAAAAGAATGATTTAATTTTGTAATAAATATCAAATTACCTTGGGGCACTCAACTGCATATTATCCACAAAGTAATGGATTGGTGGAATCCTCAAATAAATCATTGGTCAATATTGTCAAAAAGCTACTGGAAATGAACTAGAAGAGTTGGCACAAAAAGTTTTTTAATGCACTTTGGGCAGACAGAGTAAGTTAAAAGAAATCTATAGGCATGTCCCCTTTCAAGCTTGTGTATGGTGTTGACAGGGTATTCTCGACCTCTCTCGCAGTCTTGCTGGTTAAACTTTTGCAAGAAGTTGGTAGCAAAGATGATCATTTGCAGCAAAGAATCAATCAAATGATTCATTTGCAGCAGACTAGAGAAGAAGTTTTTCAGAATACTTTGAAGCTGCAAGAGAGAATCAAGAAAATATATGATCTAAAGGAAAAGGTGGACAAGCTTCAAATAGAAGACATAGTGCTGAAATGGGATGCGAGAAACGAAGACAAAGGTAAGCATGGCAAGTTTGAGAATCTATGGAAAGGTCCATTCAAAATTGTTGCATATCGAGGCCAAAATGATTTCCTGCTAAAAGAAATGAGTAGAGAAGATTGTCCAAGTGGGACGGTCAATGGGCAGCTACTCAAATGGTACTTTTCTGAAATGTTTTCTGTTGTCATATGTATCATTGTACATTCCATTTTACTTATTTCATTGCAAGTGTGTACTATAATAATTCATTCAGTTTGGGGCCCAAAGTTAAGGCTATAAAACTAAAGGTTTGATTTCAGTTCTAGTTTGGATTGTTTGAGTCAGGTCTTTTAGTTGATTTCAGTCTTGAAATTGAGTCAGTTTTGAGTCGGATTTCAGTCCTGAAATTGTGTCAAGATTTGGTTTTGGTTTGTCGAAGGTATTGATGCCATAGCCCAATGGATGAAGGCACTGTCTGCTTTCCAAAAGTCAATAGTTCTTGGCACCTCCAAGGAGCTACCATCCCCATTGGAGCTAATGTTAGTGTTGGTATCTTCATCCCTCCATCAGAGATCAAATTCTCTTGTTGCATTTCATGTTAGGTGTCTCATCCGATCAGTTGAATTCCATTAGGATCATGGATCATTTGATGGTAGGGGAATATTATAAATTTTCCTTCATGCACTTTACCTGCTGGCCCATTTTCATACATCGAGATCATCTGTAGTCATTTTTTGTCTTTAAATCTGCAAAAATCATTTTTAGGGTTTTAGGTCTCATTAGGTCTAGGGTTTCGTCAATAAGCTCTTGAAAATGCTCAATAATGGTGAGCAGGTGCATGAGGAGGTCAAGTAAAGCCTCAACAACAATAATTTCAATAATCACATGCTCAGTGACTCAAAAAAATAGAGTTTTTATATGTTTCATGTAATAAATCTCATGTAATTTCATTTTTTCATATGTAATAATTTCAGAAGCAGCCCTGGTCACTTTGCCAAGCCTCTGCTACTCTAGTTCCTGCAAAATAAGCAAAATGCCAATGTATTAAGTCCATCAAAGGAAAAAATAAAGCAAACTGCCCAAAATAGAGTCTCAAAAAACAAGTGAAAATCAAACATTAGCAAAGTGGGTTTTCATAAGTTAAAAATTAAATTCATTGCTATATAAAGTATATTCATATCAAAGAAGGCTCATTTGTGTCCAAAGGAGAAGAGAGCAAGTGGAATTTGTGTTTTCAAAGCCAAAGGAGTGATTTTGCAGTCAAAGGGTGAAAACTTGCAGGCGCGGCGCACCTAAGTTAGAGTGAGGCGCATCCATCTAGCGCGGCGCACTAGGCAGTAAGTAACAGTGTATTTCTATAACGTGCGCGACGCACCAAGGCAACATGACGCACCTATGAGGTGACATGGTGCACAGGTTTCCAAAGGCCGAAATCGCTCATATCTTCCTCCAAAGGCTCTCAAATTCCAAATTCCTCATCTTACAAGTATGTTGATACCCCCTCATGGCCAATGAATGAGTTTGTCTTAGTGTTTATGGTGATTCAATAACGAAATATTGAAACCCCAGCTTCGTGAATTTCTTGTTAAAAAACACTGCCTAGGGTTAACAAATTGCATTTTTGCTGCTAAATTCCACCCCTACCATTTTCATTCCCTCACCCCCTCACTTCATTCTCTCCCTCCCTTTTCATTCATATTTACCTATGACCTATCCCCCATATCCCTAAAACTACTAACCCTAATCCCTAATCTCATTATCCCAAACCCTAATTGCTATTCCCTAAACCCTAACTATTATTCCCTAAACCCTTTCATTTCCCAAAAAACCTACAAACAAGATTCCCAACCCCTCATACACAGTCCCCTCACAGTCCCTCATCAAATTCATATCTTTGGCAGCAAATTCCTATTGTCACTCTAAAATCTCTTCACACTCATCTAGTAAACTCAAGCATTGGCAAACATGGAGTCAGATTCTTCCTATGACAAAAATGAGGAAATAGTCAGTGACTCTTCTAGGGAAATTCATGCACCGAGGAGACCTCATAAGAGTGGAAAACATAACCGGGAGGAGCCTACTTCACTTGCCGAGCTCTTGGCCTGTACTCTTGCTGTCACATGCTTCCAACATCAATATTGTTACTAATTTTGTGAGATAGTGGAAAGAGTAAAATACCATCATGAGCTTGCCAGACTGTTTGTACTCCATCTTCATAATGGCCAAGTCAATTTGGAAGGTGTGACGTTTACCTTGACACCTGAGACTATATCTCAAGCAACTGGTATTCCAAATGTAGGTAAGCAATGGAATAAGGGGCAGCTGGTAGACAGGGAAAGATATGAGCCTTATATCAAGACTGGTTTTAAGAGGTAGATTAGTATATTTTTCCCTTTCAGGTACCTTCAAGACACATATGCTCCCTTGATGAAAATCATAATTAAATATTTCAGCTATGAGGGCAGATTTCTCGCTTGTATGCCTACCACATTAGATTGTTAATGCACTTCACTAGGGTGAGAATGATGAACCTCCCCTATTTTATTTGCCAGAATATTGAGAAGATGACCACCTTGGTTCAAAGGAAGCCTCCTCATCAATATTATAATAATATCTATCACTTTGCACTAATCAAAATTGTGGTTTTGCATTAGCTTAGTCTACTGCATGTTTCATAGGAAGATTTCATTCCACATGAGGTCTTTACAAGTCCACAAGTTCCCCCATCAGTTTTTCATGAGGTAGGAGAGCCTTCACATCATTAAAAGGTGCATGAGATGCAAACCACCAGTATGCGAGTGTTTGTTACATACCAAAAGGGCATAAGGAGATTGTTTGCAGCAGCAAAACGAGTACTATCTCCACCCAGGGTGGAAGGGGTCTCATTTCCTTCAACAACAAAGCAGGCACAAGACAAGGGTAAGTAGCCATTACATGATGAGGGGCCTTTAGAAGTTCAAGAGAGAGATTTCATTCTCATTCGGGATGATGACACCGATTTGGGCTCCCAAAGCTCAAAGCTTAAGGAGATCATTCAAGAACAACAAGCTGACACTCATGATTTGTCTCTCAACCTAGAAAGAGCCAAGTGGATAATCAAATATCTGGAGCAAAGGAAAAAACAACTAGAGGATCAATAAACCATCATGGAGCTTCAAAACATAAGAGAAAACTGGCAAGCAGCCAAAAGGAGGAAAGTCAAGTTAACATCACTTGAATAAGAAATTGATGTTGATCGTGAATCTTGGCTTGAGAGGGTAAATATGCACTTGGAAAAGATGCTAGAGAATGCCAACAGAGAGAAAAATATGCTAAGGCACATGGCCTACCACTACTTGGTGAGAAACAAGGTGTGCAAAGCAAGAATCAAGATTTTGAAGGCCAAGTTGAAGAAAGCATCGAGGAAGTGAAAGAGCAAGATAGACTCTAGATCTTGTCTGAGGCTTCCTTAGCCTAGCAAAGCACTTGATGAAGGACACTTAGCCCAAATTTCAAGAAATTGGGGAAACTTTTTGCAAAATTTGAAAATCTTGCCTAAAAAATAGGTTTTTCTGCCTGGTGCGCCGCGCCACCTAGCGGGCGCTTTTTCTAGGGACCTCCTTTTGAGGAAAACTCAGCATTTTTGGATTTTTCATGGAAAAATGTAATTTCCATCACATGGTCAATAAATTTTGACAAGTTTTGAGCTTCCAAAAGGGTCAAAAACATCCCAAAAATGACCTTTCTACCCCTTTTTGGCCACACAGGAAGCAGTGTTGGGAGAACTCATTTGTGGAGGGGCAAATGGAGACCAAATTCAGAAATTCCACTTGTTCTGGATAGTAGACAGGAAGACCCTTCCAACAAGCCCACTTGGAGAAAATTTGGTGTAGGGGAAGGCCTCCAAAATAAGCTCCAATAGAGCACGATGCATAAGGACAAGAGATCGAGGCACAAGATGAAATTTTGTCATTTTGGTTAAAAAAACTCTGTTATTTCACCTAGTTTCTTCACAGTTTGACTTTTCTCTTTCTAATAGTGAAAATCATGATGTAATTTGATGTGACTTGATGGATTTTGATGTAAATATGTGAAATTTTCACTCATTTACCCCTTTTTGGCCACACAGGAAGCAGTGTTGGGAGAACTCATTTGTGGAGGGGCAAATGGAGACCAAATTCAGAAATTCCACTTGTTCTGGATAGTAGACAGGAAGACCCTTCCAACAAGCCCACTTGGAGAAAATTTGGTGTAGGGGAAGGCCTCCAAAATAAGCTCCAATAGAGCACGATGCATAAGGACAAGAGATCGAGGCACAAGATGAAATTTTGTCATTTTGGTTAAAAAAAACTCTGTTATTTCACCTAGTTTCTTCACAGTTTGACTTTTCTCTTTCTAATAGTGAAAATCATGATGTAATTTGATGTGACTTGATGGATTTTGATGTAAATATGTGAAATTTTCACTCATAGAGGTAGATTCATCCATGAAAAGGAAATTTGCAACTGAATGAATCAGTTTCCTAGTTTTTAGAGGCAAGTTGTTCCATTGCCTACTTTTTAGTTCTCAGTTTAGATCTTGTTGAAACAACTCCTAAAATTCTAAGCTCAACTCCTAAAGGCTAGGATGAGTTATTTTTTGCCTATATCTAATATTTTTTCATTCATTGGCAAAGGTTGGACTTTTGGGAAAGTTTGGAGCATTACTGTATACTCATTTCAGCAATTTGGCAAAGGAATAGACCAAGGTTTGTAGCACTTTATGTGATTCTTGTGGTAACTTGATTTGGTAATATGTTTCCTTCTGTAATTGCATGTTTACATGTGTTTTATGTATGCCATTATCTCTCTCTGTTCATCTCAACTAAATGAAACAAGGATAAAGGTAGAATTCATTGAATTGCAGTGCTCTACCTAGGGTTTTGTTTAATTATTTATGTTTTTAGCTGTTTGAAGAGGATCCCTAAGACTTTCACGCCCTTTTCAACTCCTCACCAGTCTAAAAGCTCTCCATTTCACTCAATTTTAAGTACTGGTTTATTTTCCTACCTCGCCCTATAGAGATATCTGCAAAAGTGAGTCCATTCCCTGGACCCTGCCTTTCACATTTGAGCCAGCAAAACATCGTCAAATTCAATCAAATCTTCTGAACACATACCTAGCCTAAAATTAGTATTTACATCAGTCATCTCAAGCCTCATTGATAATATTTTACTGAGATTAACAAGGAGAGAGCCCTCTCCCAACCTGGTAGGGCTAGCTACCAGGTTAAGCGTGGTTTAATGTTACCCTAGATTATGCCTTTCTTAGCCTGAGGTAGATTTAGGTCCTAACACCTCCATAACATCTGGGTACAATGCTCAGGCTCCTTTGTCAAACTCGTCTAAAAGCATGCACACCATTGTCTTCAATGTAGTCGGACCAGCAACATACTTGCGCATGATGTTTGCACTAATAGGTAAGTCTAGGTTGGTGGGGGTGCACATCAACTCGTCGAAGTATGAGTCAAGGTCCTTTCGAACCTGATTCTTTGTCTTCAACTGGGTGAGAATCCCAAGTGATGGGATTGAATGAGTGTGCACTATAACATCCATGCTTTTGAATACTGGTGCATGGGAAGCCTGTATGTTAGTGATGAGTTGCAGTAGGTCTTCATAGTTCTAGATCTAACTCTGGATACATGCTTGTAGCTTGACCGCATACGCCTTCATCATCTTTGGCAAGTGAAGTGGGGCTCCCTTGTACTTCATCATCCATGCTTGCATGTTATCAACAACAACATGTATGTTCTTCAAGATGTGTGCTCTTCTTGCAGATCACTACTGCCATCCGTGGAGATGGACGACTACTTGGTGCACAATACCAAACTTGGAGTAAAATGCTCACATAACTATATCAAGGGACAATACTTCATCTAGTATTGCCTTCTTCAGTTCAGCTTGGGCAGACATTGTCACCAAGTCTCCTCCTTGTTTAGCCACCTATAGTTCCTTCTCCATTCGATCATTCTTAGTTATGACTAAACAAACACTTGAGCTAGTGGATTCAGCATACATTCTAGTTGCATCGGCCAAAGCAACTGGATGCTTGTGCACATCAATCATGATCACTTTTATTCAACTTGCGCAGGGGATGTTTGGTCCTCTGGAGTCGGTACTCTCTGATACTGCACAACTCTGTGATGAGATTCATCAAAAGAAGATGTTGTGCATCTCTACTTATGGTTGGCCACCAAGTATCTCCATGCCTCCTTGGTCATTTGAGACTTTCTCATCATCTAGATGCAATGAAATGGGTGAGTCAACCTCTTTGTGGTGAGGCATGAAGTTGGTGTCCTGTTCCAAGTCTTGTTGCTCCATGTCTGCATCCAACTGTTGAAGCTCCTATTCTATGTCATGAGAAAATTATTTCCCTTGTGATGGTTCACCTTGTTTGCCTGATGCCAACTGTTTAGATGAATCAACTACTTTTACGGGTGTTGCTTCATTTGTCTGCACATGATGCACCCCCTGCTGTATTTGCTGCTGCTACGCTTCCTTCTCCTATTAGTGGAACTCTTGTTCTTTCTAGAGTTTCTCCCTCAACTCATGCAACTGCTTCTCTGCTTCTTCCATTCTCTTCTTATCCCTCCGCATTATCGTATTTTGTTTGTCCTGTTGCTGCCTCTTTGCCTAAATAACCATACCTTCTTGTTATACAAGTGGATCTACTCGAAACTTGCATCTTTTCTCCTCCTCCATGTAGTCAACAATATTCCTTTTCCCTTTGTCGCACACAGGTATGCTTAGCTCTACTGCTGTTGCTACTATTGCTACTACTGGTGCCCTCCCTGATGTTGCTTCATGCTGCTATGCTAACCACTCAACAACAAAGACGACTTTTTCATTGGGTCTGGAGGAATTGTAGCAATACCTCCATGAGTCTTCTTCAGCCCAATGAAATGCCCAATGGATCTAGTTGAACTTAACTCTCATGCATTGATCCTTCATAATGCAATTTGGCTCATACGGGTTGAAGCTTCGGAGGTGGAACGAGTACTTATTCATCTGTTCTGCTTTGACATCCACTTTCTTGATACTCCAAATCTCATATAACCCAATACGCAATGGAAGAGTGGGCCAAGGTGTCTTCTTCTTCTGCTGCAGTCTAGCTGTCAATCCTCCTAAGATGTGATATGCTAGTTCCTGCATGACACGTACGTCCAAGGGAAACTTTGTTAGAACATGCGGAGGCTTCTCCGCACTGAAAATTTGGATGAAAGTGTTGGACAGTGAGGCATACGAATCAAAAATGCTGTTACACTAAAATTTGTCACCATGACTATCTGTAGTTGATATGGCTCCATCAATAGTCATATTATCCTCCTTGTCAAGCCTTATACCTCTGCTCTCCATGTCAAACTTCAAAAAAGAGAGAAAGTCATTAAAAAAACATGTTTATCTCTGGGTACGCAGGTTCTCTCTACCTTGCCTGCGTGTACGCATCCCAAGCTCATTGTACCTGCGTACTTGTACGCTCTGTAAGTCAAGGGTTGGGTGCGTACCCCTGTAAAGGTCAAAAGGCGCGAGTTTCATCTTTAAAAAATTACTTGTGGTCACTTCTAGAGCCTTCTAGAAGAGTGTTTGACGTGTATTGAGCGCCTCCAGATGGTTCATGCATCCCTATGATAGAGGAACTTATCCCATCAAGAGAGGAGCTACCCCATCCAAAAGAGGGAGTATCCCATTGATGTTGGAACTGAATACTTCCTCTAGAACACTATAAATACAAGCCTTGGGCCAGAGGAGGGGAGGTTGAAAGCTGAACATTCCAAAGGGTAGATGCTGCTGGAATTAGGACTTCCATTGTAAGCTTGTGAGGAGAGATTACCATCCTTTCTTGTTTTCATTTGGAAGTGGGTGAACTTGTCAAAGTAGAGGAAAACTCTTGCTGGACCCTGGGAGGAACTTGCACAACACCAAGGCTCAGGTTGTAATGGTTTCTTTTTTGTTTCCTTAATACAAATAAGTCATTCTTCTCAATGATTTGTTGTTAATGAATTGTTTCATATACTCCTTGGTCTATATGTTGAATATGCTTTGTTTTAGATATTCAGGTGCTATTTAATCGTTTGATTGTTAGTAAATGCAAGTTTTGGAGAGAAGGAGGAGCTCATCCGGATTGACGAGGCTAGACTACTACAACAGCGTTGGACTACAGGTATGATATAAACACTTGATTTCTTATATGGTAAATGCATATTTAGAGAAGGATTGTTCTTAATTGTCTTGTTTGTCACTAGAAAGCCTTAAGCTTCTAGGGAGGTTGGTTTTGTCCGCAAAATTGACTCTTTCCGCCTGACAAAATGGAGACTCCACTGGGGAACTCCATTGATGTGAATGATTTTTCCTTTGTGTGAAACTTTGATCTAAGAAAAGTCATTTGTTTTCTGGTTTTTGGCTGTTTGATTGTGTATTAGGGTGGGTTAGCTTAGGGTTAAATTAGATTTTAGTTTTTCTTGGTTTTTCCAATAGTACGCACCCTCTGCGTTGAGCACAGCGCGTACCTGTACGCCCTGCAGCTTTGTGCACAGAGCGGGCCCGCACCTGTCTAAACAGGTCGCCTGCGTACCCTGTCAAAAATTTAGAAAATTCCAATTTTTCCATTTTTTCCTCTTAGATTTTGTCTTTAATTAGTTATTACTGCCCAGATGCACTGGTTACCTGTCAGAGATCTTCACCTGAACTTGTTTCGTTAGCGTCAAGAGTTTTAGTGGAATTCATAGAAGTTCTAGCCCTAGGGTTTGGGGTTTGATTTTTGCATTGGTCCTATAGTGACTTTGACTTTAGAATTTGTGAACCTTGGATCTCTCTGGTATTGTCAGTCTTCTTAAGAGTCGGACCTGTCGTAAAGTCTACCTGTGTGAGCAACCTACCTTTGTGTTGTCTCTTTGTGGAATTTCGAACAAGCTTGTTGATTGAAGTTGTGAATTTCATTCTTAAGAAAAGAACAAAAGAGTTTGATTTT